>VMDO01013043.1:0-59786 GCA_007922755.1 Pedetes capensis | reverse complement strand
GTATGATGACTCATCTCCCTTTGGGTAAATTCCCAATAGTGTTATAGCTGGGTCATATGGTAGATCTATTTTTAGTTTTTTGAGGTACCTCCATATTGATTTCCATAGTGGTTGCACCAATTTACAGCTCCACCAACAATGTAAAAGTGTTCCCTTTTCCCCGCAACCTCGCCAGCATTTGTTGTTGTTTGTTTTATTGGTCTTGGCCATTCTTACTGGTGTAAGGTGAAATCTCAGCGTTGTTTTGATTTGCATTTCCCTAATGGCTAGGGATATTGAGCACTTTTTCATGTGTTTCATGGCTTTATGGACCTCTTCATTTGAGAACTGCCTACTCAGTTCCTTTGCCCATTTCATATCCCAATTATTTCATTCTACATTGGCATCAGGAATATTTTTACATCATTGCATAGAAAGTGTTTTTATTTTTGTTTTTTGCAGTACTTGGGAGTTGAAATCAGGTCCTCTCACATACTTTGCAAGTGCTCTACCACTGGGCTGCACCCCCAGCCCATTTTAAATTTTTTATCTTGAGACAGTGTCTCGCTAAGTTACACAGGCTGCCTCTGGCCTCAAATCTGCGATCCTCCTGCTTCTGCCTCCTGAGTTGCTGGGATTATAGGTGTGTGCCATCCCCACTTAGCCATAGAAAGCATTTTTAATGGCACATTTTATTCTACCCAGAAGCAACATTCCAGATAACATAACCATTCCACTACTGTTGGAAATATAGATTTTTTCTAATTATTTATTTTTGTGAATTATTCTGTGCTACACTTAATAGAGGAATAGTTAAGTAATCTACGAATATCCTGTAATGCCAGATAGTAATTCAAAGACATATTTTTTTAAAACTCTGTGAGATGTAGAACACCAAAACACGATGTTACATATTATTAAAACTGAAGAAACTTGTAATAAAATAAGATCATATTTTGTAAAGGAAAAACTTAGAATTCTTTTTGGTTACCAGTTTGGAAATGTGCACACTAAGTGACATTAAATAAAAAAGGAGAGCGATGTTTGTAGTGATTAATAACTAAAGCTTACACTTAAAGCTTACACTTATCAGCACAAGGTATATGTCAGGCATTGTGTTAAAGGTTTTCCACGTATCATCTCATTTAATCTTCACAGCAACTGCTTGAAATAAGTATCATTATTATTCCCCTTTTAAAGGTAAGAAAATAGAGACCAAGGGAGGTTAAGTAAGTTGCCCAAGTTTTTACAGAATCTGAGGTTAAGTAAGTTGCCCAAGTTTTTACAGAGTCTGTGTGACTCTAGAGCCTATGGTTTAACCACCATACTCTACTGTTTCTCATTATTAGCAGTTACTAAATTTCTTTTTACTAAAATATATAATGAATATATATATACATATGTATATATCTCCTATGAATAGCAGAGCACTGTCAAATATAGTGCCAGAAAATGAGCCCCTGGGCTGGAAGGCATTCAAGAAATGATGGGGGAAGAGTTGCCTCCTCAAAGTAGAGTCAACCTGAATGACTGAAATAAAGTAAAGCCCCTGGGACCTACTTTTACTCATGTGGCATGACTCAAAATGAGAAGAAACACAGTGGCTCCAACAACGGACTGAAACATAAAAAGATTGTGTGTATGGCACAGTGTTGTGGAGTGTTTCATTCTGTTGTGCATGGGGGAGCTATGAGTTGGATCTGACTCGATGGCACCTAACAACAATGAACCACAATATATATGTATATATTATATTTTATATGGTAATAAAAAGACCATGGAGGGACATTTACCTCTCTTTTGGGGATAAATGGGGAACACAGGCATCTATAAGATGAACTTTTATGTGTTTTATTACTTTGGCATAAACAAAAACTGCTGTGAGAGCACATGGGACAGGTCAGGGAATGAGGAAAATTAAGGATGACTTCACAAAGTAGGTGACATGTGAACTGAGCCTTGTCAAATGGACAAAATCTTATCAGACAAAGCACAGTATGAAAGAAAGAATCTACCAGTGATTTGAGAAGAAATCTGTCACCTGGGATGGAGGGAAACAAAACAAAACTAATCATTGGGCACTGTGTTTACAACCCCATCTTTTGTAGCAAACTGCTTTCTCTACCTTCTCTGAGTCTCTCCACACCTAGTCTCTGTTTTCTTCTTCTATTAAAGCTTAATCACCTCTCGCTGTTTGTTACATCATAGTTATTCTGTTCCCACTTTAACATGGAGTCACTGAACAGAAGAGGTAGGAAAAGCATGTACATACACAACAAAGACCCACTACTAGGAATTTCCATGGAAGGCACAGGATGGTTGGCTGCACTGAGAATAAATCTGTTTTCACAGCCACATGTGGGTTTTGACCACTTATATCCTCCTCCTTTTTCTCAGGAAAAAGGGAAAGAAAATAGAATGCATGGTGCTAAGGATGCAGCTCATGGTAGAGCACTTGCCTAGCACACCCTAAGTTCAATCCCTACCACAAAAAAAGGAATGCAGTGCCACAGCCATTTCTAACCATATTGTCTGACAAGGTCCAGATATGGGGAAGAGGGGTTCAAGGAACTCATCTTCCAAGAAATGGAAGGAGATGGAGAAAGGAAAATGTGCTTTTTGCTTTCTAGGAATAGGATTACTGCTTCTAGTTATTATGTACATGATTACTTTATGTTTAAGACTAGTACTCATAACTAATATTGTATTAAACTCTAATGAAACAAATGCTGAAAGAATGACACAACTGGGGGAATTTGTAAATGAATTAGAAGTAATGACCTCCAATTGTAAAGGTTATGTGGACAATATTCTAGTTAAAGCTGATCAGCAACTTCCACCCTGGAACTCAAACATTAAGTGATTTATGCTTCAGCTGCAGCAGGCTGAGTTGTTAGCCCCTAATTGGATGGAAGTGGCCCAACTTATGATAGCTAAGGTTTACAAAGAAAGTATAGAGCAATTAAAAGAAGACACAGGCCTGTTCCCTCAGTACAAAAGTCTCCTTGACAATTTATGGCTCCCAGCTGGGGGAAAGGGCGGATGCACAACATGGGGAGGTGCTTATCTGTCTAAAGGTAGACCTTAGTTCCCAGCTATAAAAAAAATGTAGAGGCTGATGTTTTGGTCATCCTGACCCTCCACTGCCTTATATAGAAACATATAATGAGCAAGGGGCTAAAGTGATAAATAAGGATAGAGTTCAAAGACCCTATTATAGCTTATCATTTATAAAAAGCCTGAGAAGAGATGGACCTTCCAGGTGTTTGTCATTTAAAAATAATAAAGTTTATGCTTTGAACTATGGGCTGTGATTAACAGGTGCTTGTGAAACTTTGTTTCATGGATAACTGCATGTGCTATTCTTACTGCTTGCATGATCAAAGCCTAAAAAAAATTGTATAAAACATTGAGTTATCTGAAAAATAAATGGAACAGATCCACACTGCCTCTGAGCTGCTGTGTTTGTTACCCATCGCCGACTCCTCATCTGCCTTTGGGAACCCCTGGATCTTAGGTTGCAGCTGGTCTGCGGCAATGCAGGGAATAGCAATGCTTTGTTAGCTTTAGAAACTCCAGGGAACTGGTTCCGGCTCCGTGGTGACTTTTCCAGACTCTTCTTGACAATGCTGGTGGGAAACAGGGTTAGTGATACAAAAAGATGGCAGCTGCTGTATTTAAGGAAATGAATATCTATGTCAGGCACAACAGATAGTGGATCAACAGTGGCATGGAAAGATGACACCTGCAGAAGGCCCTAAGGCCGGTACTATGGCAAAATGACTCCATCTCTGTAGCTAGACGCTGAGCACATTGTAGCTGGACTTAGTGGCAGATGAGAGAGACTTACTCAAACTTCTTCCTGTGTGCCAATATCATGGCATAATACTGGTGAACAGTGATAGTTGTTGAGAGAACAAAAGTGATATCCATTTACTATGACCCCATTAAATATTTGTGGCCACAGCTGCTGAGGGGTAATGATTGTAAATGGTCGATGCCTTGGTTAGAAATCTGTACTCACAGACAGTCTTGGGGTTTAAGTTCACCTCTGTGAGCTTCCTAAGTACTTAAGAATTTTGAGGAGACTCAATTTACTTCCATACAATATATTGAAATAATAAAATAATTTCCCTAAGTTTGGTCCTATTGGGAAGATGAAACAAATTGAGAGAGATGAAAATGCTTAGCAAGTTGGACAGCAGATGTGGAACATTACATTTATTGTAATAAAAGTAGTGAGCTTCACTTACTCTCATACCTGGAAATAGGCAAAAGCCAAGTGATCCAAAGCATCCTCTAGACTTGCCTCATCCTCTGTCTTCCACTCTCCATAAGATCCTCGAAAGAGACTGACAGCCTCCTCTAGCCATGGAATAGCATGGTAGTAATCCCCCATGTCATAGGCCACCTGCGGGAACACAAGTACCACCACTGAAGCCTCAGTCCATAGGGAGAGGAGAGGAAATGATTATCAAAGAGTAGGGGGCTCTTTGGAACCTAAGAAGGTAGGTTTTAATTTCAAATTCATTTTAATTCAATTTATTAAGCAGCTAATAAATATAAGGCATTGTACGAGATAGAAGATACAAGAGATTTTGCATTTATGAATTTATAATCTAGGAGAGAAAAGAGAGATAATCTCAAGGAAGTAACTATACAACATGGGGCAGAATGGCATGAGTGCTTGAAGGAAAACACATAATATACTCTGGAGGCACAGAAGAGGGGGTAGACCTGGGCATCTCAGCAGACTTCATAGAAGTGGCATCTGAGATGGGACTTCTTCAAAGGAGGAAAAGGATTTCAGTGAGCAGAGATTGAGAGGCAGAGCATTTTACAATGAGCAGACAGCAGAAATAGAAGCTGAAAACAAGAATATGCATATATTCACAATTCACTGGGGCTCAAAAATGAAGAAAAACAGAAAACAAACACAAAAGGAGTATGGGCTAAGCTAACCACAGTCTTTAATATTGTGTTTTTAGGAATATATTGCTGGAAGCAATGTAAGGAATGAATTAAATTCATTTATTTATTCAATATTTCCTGAGTATTATGTATCTGAGGGTTCTTGTCCTTAAAGAACTTGAATCAAGTGAGGGCACATGAGTAAACCAGTCATTGTAGCACAGTGCATTAGACACGATAATGAAGGTAGACGTGGGAATGCGGTGAGGGCTCAGTGGATCTGTTCTGATTAAATGTTGGAATGCTAGGCAATATGGCAACATGGACCAGACATAGCTCCTGTCTCCTACCGGTTTACAGTTAACTAGAATACCAGACACATGGGTAGAATTTCCTGGAAGTTGATATTGGAAACAACACCAAATTATAAAGTCACTGAGCTGGAACAACACTTACAAAATGATCTAATTCATGTGTAACTTCCAGACAGGGAAGAATGTGGAGATACTGTGACTGCAGCCTAAAGAACAAAGCAACCCCTATCCTAGGTCTGCCATTAACCTTCTGTTTTATCCTTCTGGTCCACAAGCTTCCTATTTGTAAAAAGGTTGAGCTGAAGAATGACTGAACTTTTCCTGCCAGGTAATTTTTTTTTTAAATTTGTATTGTTTTGTTGTGTTGAGGGTTGAATCCAGAGCCTCATGTATGCTAGGCAAGCACTCTACCACTGAGCCACATCCTGTGCCTTAACCATTTATTTCATTAATATTTCTATGAGGAACTTTGCTGTTGTTGTTGTTAGGTGCTGTCGAGTCGGTATCCGACTCATAGCGACCCTCATAGGGTGTTTTTTTTTTGGTACTGGGGGTTGATCCCGGGGCCTCACGCCTGCATGCTTTGCAAGTGCTGGACCACTGAGCTGCACCCCCAGCCCTTTTATTTTTTTTTTCCTTACTTCCTGAGACAGGGTCTCACTAAGTTACATAGACTTCCTCTAGTCTCGAACTTGGGATCCTCCTGTCTCCGCCTCCCAAGCCACTGGGATTACAGACGTGCGCCACCACGCCCAGCTCCTCATAGGGTTTTCAATGGCGACTGTTTTGAGATTGCCTTGGGAGTGGATTGCCAGGCCCTTCTCCCATTTTTGTGGCACTGGGAATTGAACCCGAGACCCCAGAGAATGCAGCACAGTGCTCTACCAACTGAGCTAAATCCCAGCCCATGAGGAACTTTAAGCCCCAGAAATATGGTAGACTGACATTATTGGAATTCTCCCAAATGCAAACATTTAGGTATTTTGAATAAAATATTTTATAAGCATTTTACTAAACATTTTTAGGAAAAAATGGAAAATTAAGGTACTAGAAACAAAAAATTAGCTGAAAACCTAAGCAATAAGTTTATAAGCAGAAGGTTAAGCTGCCTAGGATGAGAGTGGGTGTCAGTCTTAGTAACCTGGGTGTTTAATAGCCTTAGGCTATAATACCACATGAAAGCAGAACATGAGTCTTCCTTAGTCCTCCAAAACCCAAGGCATCAGAACTAAGACATCCTCATAAAACTGGATCACATGAAGAACTACGCCTTAGGCAAAAGGGTGGACCACACATTTACCCATTAGCTTAAGGCAGCAAGCAATTTGATCTGCTTCTGTCTGGCTTCTGTGTAAAGAAATTAAATATTACCTTCTTAGATTATTTACAATTGTAAGGCAATGCTTCACATGAGTTTAGGGTCTGATTTTATAATGTTCATATGGTCAAGAAACCACCATGCCAATAAAGCAATATAAAGATGGTTCTACGGCCATCTGGAGTTCCTGGAAGAAAACCCTAAACTCTCTGGAGGGATATTCCTATAGTTCTGGGCACAGAGATTCACTTAGAGGGGAAAACATCCTGCTGAAAATAGGCTCCCATTCAATCCTATTCAATCAAGACAAACTATATTAAGAAATAATCCATTTTGAGAAGAATCAATAGATACAATTGTACAGTAGTGGAATTAGACAATTAGGAATTTTTAGAAAAAAGAAAAGCTGATATTCTTAGCATAACCCACAGGAGAAGTGATTGGGGAAGTACAGATGAAAACAATCTAGTCACATATTGGTAATTATTGAAGAGGTTTTGTTTTGTTGTTTGTTTTGTGGTGTTGGTGGGTTGAACCCAGGGCCTCGTGAATGCTAGGCAAGTGCTTTACCACTGAGCTACACTAATAGCCTTTAAAAATTGTTTTTTTAAAATTTTAAGACAGAGTCTCACTAAATTGGGCAGGTTGCCTCTAGCTTTGAATTCACAATCTTCCTACTTCAGCCTCTGGGGTCTCTGGGATTACAGGTGTGCACCATAGTGTCCAGCTGACACTTATTCTTTGACCTGGCAACTCCCAGTTATTCATCAAAGAAAAACAAAGACAAATGTCCACAGGACACACGTAAGAATGTTAATAGCAGCCTCCTTCACAGTAGCGCAGCCTGGAAGCAATCTAAGTATCCACTGACAGGAGATTAGATAAACAGTTTGTGGTATATTCATATAATGGAATACAGCTCCCGTCAATGAAAAGGAATTAACTACTAATAAATGCAATAATATGGATGAGTTTCACGGATATAATGTGCATGGTGAAAGATGCCAAGCCAAAAAAGTCACTCCCGTATGGTTCAAGATAATGGTTACCTGGGGAGGGGTGGGGTAGTGAGTGGTGAGAAAGAAAAAAGAGCTGAAGCAAATCTAGCTAAATATGAACATATATTTCGCCTCAATTACACATATAATTGTGTGTTATTTTATGTACTTTTCTTAAATTTGCTGTTTTATTCTTCAAAATAAATAAAGAAATATAGAAATAAAGATTGCCGGTAAGACTTTCAGGAAGGTGATTTCATAAAATTTCAACATATGGTTTCAGTTTCAGAAAAACCTCACTAATAAAGTATGTACTGGTACCATATATCACACCATTTAACTGGTTTAAATTTAAATTAGCCATGAATACAAATAGACTCTGATTCTGCTCTGGACCTCAAAAAGGAAAACAGAATGTAGAGAGACTCAGGGCAACCTACTCTGCATTCATTTGGAAGGTTGATTCCCCCAAATTGGAACTAGCCTCATAAAGCCACATGCAGATCTGCTAATGAATACCACAGGAGCCAGGAGAAATTCACTTTCCTGCAATGTACATCTTCAAAATGAAAAAAGATTTATCCCACTGCTTCTTAGGGCAAAGGCTGGCAAAGAATATATGATAAAATAGTCTCAAAATGATCAAAGGTCAGAAAAATACATCAGATGGGAGGTTTCTGAGGTCTATTGCCTCAGTTAATGTTAAAGTGAATGGCCTCAATTTTTGGACACAAATTTCAGTTAGCATTTCTAAATACTTAAGAAACAGGGCAAGGAATTCAAGAAAGTCTCAGAGGCTGAGTTCCATGATCTTACTGCCGCATCACCACCTTGTATCTCCTTCCTTACCCTTCCTCCACTTTCCCTTTCTACCCAATGGTTTGTCTGCTGGCAGGGGCTACAGCCCATAGCAATCAAAGGACCATTTTGTCTAGTTTATGTCTGTTCTCCTGGAACAATTAATAACACAGCTTTTACTCTCAAGAGAATCATAAGTATATGATCACTTTGCTTTCCCATGGAAAGAACATAGGATTCAGAGTTAAAAGACAGGTTCAAAATTTAGTTGTTACTTAAAATTGTGTAATCTTAGTTACCTCTGAACTTTGGTTTCCTTCTCTGAAAACAGGAATAATATCAAATTTCCAAGTCTACTGTAAGTATGAGAAGTATATAAAAGCAATCAGGACACAGTAATTTCATCCACAAGAAAGTAAGAATTGAGCAATTGGCTTTCTCTGAATATCGTACCTTGCCTACTTGGAAGCAGTCATCTGCTGTGAGGGAGAAGAGTTGCCTGGGACTGTACAGGTCAGTGATGGCGGAGCCCGTGACTCTTTGAAAGACACCTCGGGCCAAACCCTTCACGCTGAGCATGTACACATCTTGCAGCCGCATCAGGGCCCTGGCAGCTCCCTCGAGATCCTCAAAGGCTGGAAGGTCTTGCTCCACTTTCTCATAACCATCCTTCAGTGCTGTATAAAACAATCCATGCTTCAGAAAACAAGTGGTGGGCCAGGCACTCAAGTACGTGCCTGTATTTCAGTGACTTAAGAGACTGAGTCAGGATTAGGAGTCAAGGCCAGAGGCAGCCTGTTTAACTTAGCAAGACCCTGTCTCAAAACAAAACAAAAGCAAAACACTCAAAAAAGTAGGTGGTGTGCTGGGGATGTACCTCAGTAGTAGAATGCTTGCCTGGGATGCATGAGGCCTGAGGTTTGATCTCCAGCTCCATAAAATAGCAGCAGCAACAACAACAATAAACCAAGCGGCAAGCATTTAATACATGCAAGGCATGACTGTTCAACTATTTTGTGAGACAATGTTTTATTGGTCTTTATGTTCCCAGTGGCAAGCACAGTTCCTGGCACAGAATGGATGCTTAATACAATTATCTGAATGAGGAACATTCAGAATAAGTGTAAATGAGGAGTAAAAAAATAAGGCACACACCTTCATTGTACTGTCCTATCCTACTTGTTTTCAGGGGTCTTGCCATTTAGGGGGACAACTCTTCTTCCTCTTCCCCAAAACAACAAATTGTTTAAAGTAAAAACTAGAACAAATCAGGAAAGTGATCTTGCTACAGATCACATTGTATTATTCCCATTTTCAAATAAAAAACTTAATGAAATAGAAGCTACTAGAAACTCATCAGGGTGGGATTTATTTCAGTTGGTAGAGTGCCGCTCTGCAGTCTCGAAGGTCTCAGTTCAATTCCCAGCATCACAAAAATGGGAGAAGGATGTGGCAATCCACTCCCAAGGCAATCTTGAAACAGTCAGCCCTTGAGAAATCTATGAGGGTTGCTTGACGACACCTAACAACAATAAGAAACTCATTACTTTCTACACATACATAAATGGATTGATATATTCTGTACTTCACAAGACTGTAGTGAACCTAAAATGAGATAATGGACATAATGGTGTTTTCTAATCTATAATCATATAAACCTATTAGTAAGGGGACCTGGTCTGGGATTTAGCTCAGTTGGTAGAGCGCTGCGCTGCAGTCTCTGAGGTCCCGAGTTCAATTCCCAGCACTGCAAAAATGGGAGAAGGGCCTGGCAATCCACTCCTAAGGCAATCCCGAAACAGCCAGCCATTGAAAACCCTATGAGGGTCGCTATGAGTCAGATACCGACTCAACGGCACCTAACAACAACAACAAGGGGACCTAATTCTTTGGGCTTACAAGAGCCAAGGAGATAAGTAATACCTACCCACTCCATTACCCTTCATCAGATCCCATCAGACTCTCCTTCCTTACCACTAAGTCAAGAGACAGAAGCTCCTCTTGTACCCTCCAGCCCTGTTCATTACCTCGGATGTTCTCACTGGCCTCCAGACTATGTACCACATTCCTCCAGTCAGACTGCAGACGTTTGATGAGAGTAAAGGCAAGCAGAGGGTTGGCCACAGAGGGTGTTGAATCCTCATGCAAAGAAAGTACCTTGTCATAGAATCTAAAAGAGAAGAATGGAATGATCTTACATGCAGATACAAACTATTACACCTAAGAAAGGCTGGCAAGGTGGGCATACATTAAGAGTAGTAAAGATTAAAGCCAGGTGTGGTGGCACATGCCCATAGTCCCAGCCCCTGGGAAGGCTGAGGCAGGAGGATTGCTTGAGCCAAGGAGTTTGAGGACAACCTAGGTAACGCAGCAAGAGCTCATCTCTTAAAAAAAAAAAAAAAAAAGTAACTAAAAAGTGCTGAACCTCAAGACTCATGTAATCGTTTAACCAAAAAAGCCATGTAAGGGCAAAGAATATGGAAATTATAAATAAAAGAAAAAAATTCGGTACACTTAATGTTCATTGAATGAGTTAATCTAAACCACTCAATTGCTGTGTGTCAGGTATCAAGTTGTATGTTAGAAATAGCCTGATGCCTCTATGTTAGAGATACAAGGGCATGACAGAGTCCTGCCCAAAGTATTTACAGACAAGGAAGTCTTTTTCTTCTGTTGCCATTCTATACCCAATACTTAGTGTGTGATGTTGCTGTTGTTAGGTGCCGTTGAGTCGGTATCCGGCTCATAGCAACCCTCATAGGGTTTGCAATGGCTGACTATTTCGGGATCGCCTTGGGAGTGGATTGTCAGGCCCTTCTCCCATTTTTGTGGTGCTGGGAATTGAACTTAGGACCTCAGAGACTGCAGCGCAGCGCTCTACCAACTCAGCTAAATCCCAGCCCTTAGTGTCTGATAGAAACTTAAAAACATTGTTGAATAATTTATGATAATTGTGGAAGAGAACTGAATATATAATGCCATAAGAGTAGTTTTGGGGCAGACACCTAATCCATGTGGGAGTTATAGGAAGTACTTTGCAGAAGAGATGGAACTTGATCTGATTCTTAAAAGGATTTGTTAAAATATTGATAGCTGCTACTCACTGAGCCATTGCCATGTACTGGGCACCCTACTGAGTGCTTTAAATATATCATCTCATTTAATCTCCTCCAACAAACTCTGGTGTCAATTTTATTTTGCCCATTTTAAAGGAGAGGAAACTGAAAACATGGCTGCACTGTTAGTAAATGACAAAGCTATGATTTAACCCAAGTCTGCCTGACTCAGAAGCCTGGCTTCTGGGCTGATTTTGCCATAATGTCTTCTAGAGAGGTAAACAAAGAAGAGAGGAAGAGTGTTTCTGAGCAAACAGGGACTGACGTGTACAAAGACACAGGGGCCTGACATTTATGTGTTCACTCAATGAGTTAATCTGTACTAGTTACTTCCTAGATGTCAGGCTCCATTCTGGGCACCAAGGGTACATACGTCAGAAGAGGTCTAATGCATAAAGAGTTAATGGATCACCAGGCGCGGTGGCGCATGCCTGTAATCCCAGTGGCTCCCAGGGAGGCGGAGGTGGGAGGATCGCAAGTTCAAGACCAGAGGCAGTCTGTGGAATTTAGCGAGACCCTGTCTCAAAAAGTAAAAAAATGGGCTGAGATGCAGCTCAGTGGTCCAGCACTTGCAGAGCATGCAGGGGTGAGGCTCTGGGTTCAACCCCCAGTACCACACACACACACACACACACACACACACACACACACACACACACACAAATAAAATAAAAAAGGAAAAAAGAGTTAATGGGTCAAAAACCCTTTTTCTTATCACTATGTACGTAAGTTAAATACATAGTTCTATGAGAAAATAAACAAAATATACTCTTCTAGGAGCTAGGAACAAAATTTTGAAAAAGACTGTGACCTTGGTCTGAAGGACTCAGTCCAGTGGATAAGACAGACACAGTAATTATATTATAGATGCAACACCAGATTTAAGAATAAGACTTAGAGGAGTAGAGAGGACAGTTAATTTGGCCAGAGCAGGTCAAGGAAGATTTTAGGTGAGAGTGGAATTGCCTAGACTTGTTTACCTATATAAATCTGTGAGAGGATAGAGAGGAGGATTCAGAAGTAGAAGGAACTGGAAACAGAAAGACCAGGGATGAGGCCACTTCAAAACTATAAGCAAGAGACTAGGAGAGTCTGAACCATAATAGTGCCCAAGGGGCATGGAATGGGACAGGTTCAAGGAAGATATTTGAGAAGTAGACAGTTGCCTGGCACCATGACTCATGCCTATAATTCCAGAAACTCACAAGGCGGAGGCAGGAGGATGGCAAGTTTGAAGCCAGATGCAGCCTGTACAATTTAGCAAGACTTTGTCTCAAAATACAGTATAAAAAAGGGGACTGGAGGTGCTACTCAGTGGGAGGGCACTTGCCCAGCATGCATGAGGTCCTGGTTTCAACCCTGGTGCTGCAAAATAATAATAATATAAACAATGATAATAATAATAAAGAAGTAGACAGTACAGAAACTGGTGATAATTGTAATGGGTGATAAAGAGTAGGCTGTCCAGTTCACTTCCAACTTTCTGGATTGCCGACATTTGCAGAAAAGGGCTGGAACAGTGGAACCAAAAGTGATCATTGTTTGGTTAATTTCTCTTGCTTGAATGTCCTATAAGACTGTTCATATAGGCAAAAGATGCTGTTTCCTTCCCTGGAATACTGTGGTTATTTTATTTTTAAAACATTGATAGAATTTATATTATTGAAATATATTGATCATGTTGAGTAGAGCAGGTTAAGAGAGTCTGGCCCTCTAAGAATTATATTCCTTATTTAAAAAAATTAATTTCAAAAACAATATAACAACAATGGAAGCAAAAGAAAAAAATGTGGGCAAGGTGAATATACTAATGTGTGCAAAAGCAGATGAGACTGTGAGAGTATTTTGGCAACAGTAGGGGACTATTGCAAGTGAAACGGGATGAGAAAGAAGAGTAGAGGGGTTGGCAGGGTGGGAGAATTTTGACTCCACGAGGGAGAGTCTGATCTGAGGACTTCCAAAGAGTGTGGCTCTCATCTAAGAAATGGACCCTGAAATAGAAGACAACTTGCCTCACAGCTTCTTGGGAGCCAAATGTTCAATTAACAAAATAAGGAACAGTCATCTGGGTCTGGGTCACTCAGGCAGGACATGGGAAGCCTGTCAAGTCCCAGGTTGTCTCTAATCCCAAAGACAAGGCAGTTCGTGAGCTGCTTCTCCGGGGTTTTGAAATTAACCCAGCCTCTAGGGTGTGGGATCCTTTTACTGCCCATTATTTCCTGCTTTGGCGTCATATGGAACCGCTTACTGAAAGACATTCCACTGCTAGACGAGAAAACGTACAAGCAGAGACTTGGGCTGAGTCCAGTTTAAAGAGTAAGTGTCCAGGAACAATTGAGGCAGAGCACACAGCGATTTTATAAGACAGTTAGACATGAGGGAACTGGGTGAGGCCTGAGACTTATTCTGCCCCAGCGTCCAACCAACCCTCAGTTTCCTCCTCTGTAAGATGAAAGAACTGGTATTATGTAGATCTCTATGGTCCTTTCAGCATGTACATTCTCTTATTTTTTCCCATCACCTTTTCCACAACTGAATAAACACATTTCTCATTAGCATAGGGATTAATGTTTAACGGGCACCAGTGGAAACTGAGGCACAAAGGCAAAGAGGTAAGGCAAACAGGTGAAAATTAGCTCCAAGTCACCCATCAAATCAAAAGCACTGTCTATAACCATGTTACCTGCAGCCGTAGCTCTGTGGCATCGGATCCTGTCAGATCTCGGAAGCTAAGCAGGGTCAGGCCTGGTTAGGACCTGGATGGGAGACTGCCTGGGAACACCAGGTGCTGTAGGCTTGGGAGATTTCTCTTGCTTGAACCCACTCGGCAACCACCCGGCAACCCACTCCCAAAAATCAATCTGCCATTGAAAACACTATGAATAGCAGAGAAGCACTGACAATAGTGTTTCACCTGTTGTACGTAGGGTCGCTATGAGTTGGATACCAACTCGATGGTACCTAACAGCAACAACAACAACAACAACCATGTTGGCTTGTACTCCCCTTTGCATTTTGGGACTGATTTGTTTAGGCCAGAGGTTTGATCTCTACTGCAGCACATCAATCCAATGCAGTGTTTAAATATGGCATTTTTTTCATGTCATACAAAGAAAAAAGAAAAAAAATCTATCAACTGACATCTGAGGCTGGTTTGGAATCCAAAAGTTGGCCATCCGCCCAGCCTCTGAGCAAATAACTGGTTTCCACAGACTGAGTTATGGGATGCTGAATTCAAACCTCAGGGTTTCCTAAATGGCTTTTTGCTTTAACAAATATTGCTGAGAGTGGAAAATCAGATCCTTTCCTTCAAGAATATGAAAATAAAATTTGCAACCCCATCTCTGCATTAAACATAGCTGGGGTAGTTTATCCAACCACAATACATGGGCCATGTCAATTTGATGTACCTCTCCCTTGAAATTCAGAAATGGCTTTGTTTCAGTCCTTCTGAGACATTCTGAATGCTTAATTCTTAGCCTATAAATAATTGCTGTTAATTCTACTATTTCCCTCTTCATAATTTTTAGACTGAAACAAAAAACAACAACAAAAAAGCTAGAAGTTAACTATATATATATATATATTGTTGTTGTTGTTAGGTGCCGTCGAGTCGGTATCCGACTCATAGCGACCCTCTGTACAACAGGGGAAACACTATTGTCAGTGCTTCTCTGCTGTTCATAGGGGTTTTCAATGGCAGATCAATTTTTGGGAGGGGTTTGCCAGGTCCTTCTCCCAAGCCTACAGCTTCTGGTGTTCCCAGGCGGTCTCCCATCCAGGTACTAACCAGGCCCGACCCTGCTTAGCTTCCGAGATCTGGTGGGATCGGATGCCACAGGGCTACGGCTGCAGGCATATACATATATGACTAGTATATTACAATACTAGTATATAATGATAGATACTATAACTAGCATAATTTTTTATTCATTAACTTGGGTAGGAGATAGCTTCTACCCAAGTTAATGAATAAAAAATTATGCTAGTTATAGTATCTATCATTATATACTAGTATTGTAATATACTAGTCATATATGTATATGCCTGCAGCCGTAGCCCTGTGGCATCCGATCCCACCAGATCTCGGAAGCTAAGCAGGGTCGGGCCTGGTTAGTACCTGTGGGTAGGAGATAGCTTCAACATCAAAAAATGTTATTTCCCAGTTTAGAAATTCAAAGAATATAAACAGAGGGCCTTAGAAATAACATCTCAAGTTACATAAAATCATCAGATTGAGAATATAGAAAAATGAGCAAGAACTGCCAAAATTCTTGTTTTAAAAAGCAAACATTCCACTGGGTTTTAGAGCATGACTAGGGAACAGAATTGTAGTCTCTAAAACATTAAACTAAGCTTTATAAAATTAAGTGTTCATAAGCTATCTCAGAAAATAATGTGGAATTTTTTCTAATTCTTTTTTTTTTTTAAATCTGGGCTCTTAGAATCCTCATTAATGCTCAGAGAGAGCAGTGGGGACTAGTTTCACCAGCCAGTCTTAAAGTAAACAATAATATTGAGTTAATATTTGTTTAGCACTTATTAGATGCCAAGCACAATGATAAATACCTTTGTATGGTACTCAACCCTTCTAACAACCCCATGGGGGTAAGCACTATTTTTTTTATCATCACTTTATAGATAAGGGAACTAAAGCTTAAAGAGGTAAGGAAACTTGCTCAATGTCCAAGCCAAGGATTCAAATAAAGGACTACTGAACTCCTGAATCCAGACTCTGAACCACCGAGTACTCCAGCCACTAACAAAACCTCAAGTACTTATGGGGATCAGTCTGTGTCCTGCTGTATCAGATAAACAAAGCAGGAAGAACATCACAGCACAGATAATCAAAAGAACATGTTCTAGCCTAGGTTTGCTATCTCCTAGAGGTATGATCTTGGATAAGCTACTAGATTTTAGTTTTCTCATTTTTCAAATGATTTCTCACTTGTTAAGAGTGTAATACAAACCTCTTTCAAGCCATTGTATGTGAGAAATGAGATGACGCTTGTGCAAAATATCCCTCTGTGACAAAGCTTTGACAATGACAAGATTTTACACACGCACCTCCATATGCAAACTGTCTTCTACAAGGACTCTCACATAGTGTCCTTTGCACTTTCTTCCCATGTCACCCCAGAATGACCATTACTAACACACTCACCTGGAGTTCTATAAGAGGTCATTGTGTTGTCTCAGCTAAGTGAGAGGGTCATACCTTATAAGCACAATTTTTATATTTTCAGTTAGTGACATGGTCACAACCACTGCTTTTTATAGTGTTTTGGGCTTCTCAATGTCCCAACCAGAGAAGGCACAATATAAGGTCATACATGTGGTATCATGTACAATCATCATTTATCCTTCGACACTGATGGAGTCAATACATGACTAGTGTCCCAAGCCTTACAGTAGTTTATCCCACAGTGTGTAGTATTAGTTTGTTGACCGTACAGCAAAATGATATTGGCTGTGCATCCACCTGTGCTTGCTACCCTTGGTATCTTCTAGCATCAAATATGGCTTTTCACAGCGTTTTCTTAATGTCAAATACTTTCACACACACACACATACATAACATCTTAGTTACTTAGTATTTAGTATTTACTTAGTATTTAGAGAACTTTTACATGTGTAAAAAGGAGGCAGAGCTGGAAAAAAAGATGGTAAGAGGTATCTTTGAATAGCAATCATGATGCTATAGACCCAAACTCCTTGAGGGCAGATGTGGGTGGCATTCACCATTTTATTCCCAGTCCCCAGAACATAGTCGGCCCCAGCTCATAGTCGGCCCTCAAATATATGTGCTGAATGAAGTATTATTCATACAGTGATCTTCACAATTACTTGGCATCTTCACAAGTAGGGGGTGATACTCATACCGTCACACCCATCCAAGCCTAATGATGTGTAAATCTCATTCCTGGTCAGAATGTCACCTGACTCCGCACGCTCAATCAGTTCTCTGCCTCACTTGGTGTTTCACAGGGCCAGCACAAAAAAACAAGATATCTGGCTCTCCAAGTGTCTCTGTATCACTTCACCATTTCACTGTGTCTGTGGCAGTGTGACATAGAGCCTGGGGGTCCCACGCAGCTTGCCACATCATTTTTGAGGTCCCACCACATCCTAGGCCTGCCCCCATAGCACTGTGGAATCCGATGCTGTCGGATCTGGGAAGCTAATCAGGGTCAGGCCGGGTTAGTACTTGGTTGGGACACTGCCTGGGAACACCAGGTGCTATAGGCTTGGGAGGCGGACCCTGCAACCCACTCCCCAAAACCACTGAAATGAATAGCAGAGAAGCACGACAATAGTATTTCATCTGTCTTACATAGGGTCGCTATGAGTAGGACAGCGACTGGACCACACCTAACAACAACCACACCCTAGAGTCGCCTTCACACTTTTCCAAGGTGAATTGACCTTGCTGTGTGAGGCTAGATCTAGAGGCCACTGCAAATGTGTGTGTGTGTGTGTGTGTGTGTGTGTGTGTGTGTGTGTGACAGAGAGAGAGAGAGAGAGAGAGAGAGAGAGAGAGAGAGAGAGAGAGAGAGAGATTGAGATTGATTCATTCCACAGTGTAACAGAGAGCTCTCCAACCAACACATGCCACAGCGTCTCAGGGTCCCACCCATGGTGACGGTGGGTCTGGGTGTCACTCTTCACCCCACCCTCTAGTGTCTCCCACTTAGGCCCTTCGGTAGCTGCCTCCCGCCACGCCCTCACCTGGTCAGGTCCCTCAGCCGCGCCTCCTCCCCGCGCAGGTAGCGCCTAAGCAGCCCCAGCAGCCGGCGCTCGGGTGCCAGGGCTCGCGCCACGCTGGTCAGCGCCGAGAAGGTGTCCTCCCGCACTGCGGCCCCTGCCTGGTGCCCCGCTCCTAGCGCCAGCACCGCCAGCAGCACCGCCAGCCGCGCCACGGGGCTCATCGCGGGCGCCCGCGCGTCCCCTCCGCCGTCCCGCCGCCGGCGCTCCGCCCGCCCCGCCTCTTGGCCGGCCGCGTCCGCACCGCCTGCTTCCCGCCCCTCACTCCTCCGAGAGTCTGGCCTCTCGCCTCGCTCTCCATCTGCCCGTTCCTGCGCCCTCAGCTCTTCAGGATGTTCCTCAGGCTCCTCAGTGACTGCTCGCTCCCCTCTAAGTCCCAACCCTGCCAAGGTGGTTTCCACTATGCCTGTCAAATTCGGGGAAATTGAGGCGGGAATAGAATGAGCAATGAATACTGCTCTAGGGCAGTACAGAGCCATCCCCTGAAATACTTCGTGGGCAATGGGGTGGGAATTCAGACACCACTTGATCCTCGTGGGAAAATCCAGAAGGTATATTAGCTGAAGAGGTGAGAGAGCAGAGAGGAAAATGCTTCAAAGAGGACCTGACCTCTGAGTGATCCTGAAGGATGAATGGCACTAGGACTTGCAGACCCTAAAACTCTGAGGTCTAGGTCGCTGCACAATATGGCTATTGTTGTTGTTGTTAGGTGCCGTCGAGTCGGTATCCGACTCATAGCGACCCTTATAGAGTTTTCAATGGCTGAGTGCTTCGGGATTGCCTTGGGAGTGGATAGCCAGGTCCTTCTCTCATTTTTTGCGGTGCTGGGAATTGAACTCGGGCCTCAGAGACTGCAGCGCAGCGCTCTACCCACTGAGCTAACAAAAAATATTATTATCCTCCTAGGCTGTTTGTTCTTTTTTCCTCATTACTCATTTCCCAACTAGAGTGCTCCTTGGAAGCAAGGATGGCTAGACTGCATCTTGTGTATTTTGGACATGTGGTCAATCCCTGGAGAAGGACACCATGTTTGGGAGAGTGGCAGGTCAACTAAAAAAGGAAGGCCCTCACCTAGATAGATTGACAGTGTCTGCAACAATGGGCTTAAATATAAAAAAGGTCTTATAGACCGCACAGTGTTGAGAGTGTTTTGCTCTGTTGTACATAGGGTCCCAAAGAATTGGATCCAACTTGAGGGCACCTAACAACAACAATAATTGACTTGGCTAGAACCTATAGTATAATGTTGACTAGAAGTGGCAAGAGAAGACATCATGGTATCATTCCAGATCTTGGGAGGAAAGCTTTCAATCTTCTTCCATTAATTTGATGTTCAGCTGGGCGCCATGGCCCACGCTTGTAATCCCAGTGGCTTGGGGGGCAGACGCAGGAGGATCGCAAGTTTGAGACCAGAGGCAGTCTGTGTAATTTAGTGAAACCCTGTCTCAAAAAAGTAAAAAAATGAGCTAGGGGTGAAGCTCAGTGGTGCCAGGCCCTGGATTCAACCCCCACTACCAGGAAAAAAAAAAAAAAAGGATGATGTTAGATGTTGTTAGGTTAGGTGCTGTCAAGTCGATATCCCGACTCATAGTGACCCTCCTAGGGTTTTCAATGGCTGAGTGTTTCGGGATTGCCTTGGGAGTGGATTGCCAGGTCCTTCTCTCATTTTTGGGGTGCTGGGAATTGAACCTGGGCCCTCAGAGACTGCAGCTCAGCACTCTACCAACTGAGCTAAATCCCAGACCGATGTTAGATGTAGAGTATTGTTTTGTTTTTGTTTTGTGGTACTGAGGTGTTGAATCCAAGGCCTTGTGCATGCTTTGCAAGTGCTCTACCACTGAGCTGCACTCCCAGCCCCTTTTTTATATTTTATCTTGAGACAGAGTCTCCCTAAGTTACACAGGCTGCCTCTGGTCTCAAATTTGGCGATCTTCCTGCCTCTGCTTCCCAACCCACTAGTATTATAGGGTTGTGCCACCACACCTAGCTTGTTATTTTGTTTTGTTTTTGTTTGTTTTTAAATCAATATTCTAATCAAGTTCCTTTCTGTTCTGTTTGGTGTTTTTACTCTGACAAATGTATTTTCTATAGCTATTGAGAGGAGTAGGTGGTTTGTGTTGCTTTCTTAATATAGTGTATTATATTGGTTGATTGTGTTTGTTGAACAAATCTTGCATGCCTAATAGGATTGGGGGCTGGGATTTAGCTCAGTTGGTAGAGAGCACTGCGCTGCAGTCTCTGAGGTCCCAAGTTCAATACCCAGCACCTCAAAAATGGGAGAAGGACCTGGCAATCCACTCCCAAGGCAACCCCGGGACAGTCAGCCATTGAAAACCCTATGGGGGTGGCTATGAGTCAGATACCGACTTGAGGGCACCTTACAACAACAACAATAGGATTCTACTTGGTCATGATGTATAATCTTGCTCATATGTTGCTGGATTTGTTTTGCTAGGATTTTGAAGACTTTTATATCTATATTCATAAAGATAGTCTATAGTTTCTTTTCTTGTGTTATCTTTGGTTTTGGTATCAAGATGAGTCTCTTAGAATGAGTTGGGAAGTGTTTGCTGCTCTTCAGTATTTTTTTTTTTCCGGTACTGGGAGTTGAACCCAGGGCCTTGCACTTGTATGCTTTGCAAGTGCTGGACCACTGAGCTGCATCCCCAGTCCATTTTTTTACTTTTTTTGAGACAGGGTCTCACTAAGTTATGCAGACTGCCTCTGGTCTCGAACTTGTGATCCTCCTGCCTCCACCTTCCAAGCTGCTGGGAGTACAGGTGTGTGCCACCGAGCCCAGCCTCTTCTGTATTTTGGAAGAGTTTGTAATGGACTGGAGTTTGTTCTTTAAATGTTTGGAGGAACTCACCATTAAAGTCATTTAAGTCAAAGTTTTTCTTTGGGGAAATATTTTGATTATTGATCCAATTCCTTTAGCAATTCTTTTAGAGCAAGTCTGTTAGCAATGAATTCTATTTTTCTTTCATTTGGGATATCTTGATTTCACTTTTATTTCTGAAGTTTTTATTCACTGGATGTAGAATTCTAGACTGGCAATTCTTTTAGTACTTTAAAATGTTTTGGCATGGTCTCTGAGGAGAAACTCACATTAATTTGAATCATTGTTCCCCTATAAGTAACGAATCACTTTTCTCTGGCTAATTTTAGGATTTTTTCTTTGTCTTAATTTTTCTTTGTCTTTAGTTTTCAGCTGTTTGATGATGATATGAATATGCATGGATTTCTTTGAGTTTATCCCATTTGGGGATAACTGACATTCTTGGTTCTGTATGTTTGTGTCCTTTGTCAAATTTGGGAAATATTCATACATTATTTCTTCAAATATTTATTTTTTTCTGTCCTGGAATTCTGTTCACAGCTGAGGTTCTGATCATTTTTAAAATCTTTTTCTTTCCTTTAGATTACATCATTTCTGTGGCTCTGTTTTCAAGTTCACTGACTCCTCTGACATCTCTATTCTGCTACGAGCCCCTCAGTGATTTTATTATTGTGGTTATTACACTTTTCAGTTCTAATATTTCCATCTGGTTCCTCTTTATGTGTTCTTTTTAAAAAATTTCAACAAAGTAATTTATTTTTTCCTGGGAGACTAAATTCAGTGCAATATTTGTTTTCATAACATCCAACATGTTTCATGTCAAACTTAACCACTTTCTGTACAGTGACTGGTGAGATGATCTATTTTATTTGACTACCTTCAATGTAATTCATTTTGGTAGTTCTAAGGCCTACCAGTGATAAAAATGTTTCTCTCTGCATTTTCAATCAGTTTCTTCTGTACATCATCTAAAGAAAATTTATGTGGTGTAACTACACTCTTTTTTTCAATTCCAGGATTTCTAAAACTAAGAAAAATACCAGTATATAAAACATCACTGTTTCTAGTGAAGGATATTTCTTCTTTTTGTTGATACTTTCTACCTTTCCATTCACTTCAAGAGTGTTGACCCTTACTTATTAGAGCACTTTGTAACACCTAGCTTAAAGACCTCAACAAGTTCAACACTTGTATTCTCTCTTCATCAACATCTATTGATTGTCTTTTTCATGCTAACTGAGATTTTCTTGGCTCTTTGTATGCTAATTTTGGATTAAATATTGGATATTTTGAATGTTATCTTGTAAATTTCTTGTATAAATGTTTCAGATCTTGTCTAAATCTTCAACATAATATTAACATCTTTGTTTCAGCATACCACTGATTCAGTTGGATTCAGGCCACAAGTCCTAACCTGCCTTTGTGGTTGTCCCAATGTCATTTCAGTTTTCAAAGCCTTAGCAATACTATTCGCATCTGTCCCAGTTGTGCATTACCTATTGGCCAGTTTGGGATGTGGATAGTGGTCTATCTCATACTTTAGTACACAAGCCTATGGTATACTGTTGTTGTTGTTGTTGTTAGGTGCCGTCGAGTAATGTCTGACTCATAGCGACCCTTATAGGGTTTTCAATGGCTGATTGTTTTGGGATTGCCTTGGGAGTGGGTTGCCCCGTCCTTCTTCCATTTTTGCGGTGCTGGGAATCAAACATGGGACCTCAGAGACTGCAGAGCGGTGCTCTACCAGCTGAGCTAAATCCATGCTTGCACAGCTCAGACGTAAGACCAGGAATTATGGAGTTGCTTTCTTCAAGCGTTCCCTCTCTGGGATCAGATACTTGCTAGCCTCTTGAATCTCTTTACCCATCTCTGCTATTTACTTCTTAGAACTACATGCATCTGGGACCAAGTCGCAGGAGGACAGAATCCTCAAATACTTGTTCCATGCATTCTGTCCAGGTTTTATAGCTGCACATAGTGGGCAAGACAGGGTAGAATGCATCTTTCCCATAGCCAGAAATTTCTACACTATAATAATTTGTTTTAACTCCTTACCAGGGAAGATTTTTTGAAGTCACTCTAAGTAGCTACAGGGGTCTAAGTTTAACTAAAACCAAACCAAACTAAAATTTAACTATAAGTACAAAAGCAAAAATTTTCTACAAGTACAAATAATTATGTGATGTTAGAATAGATATTTTCAATAGATATTTGCAAGCTAAGCTTGCAAAGGCTTAATTTCCTATTTGGCATTTACCAAGCTGGTGGGGTTTTTGTTTGTTTTGCTTTATTTCATTTTCTTTTTTTGTGTGTAGGGGGCTTTGTTTTTGATTTTTGAGCTGCAGTTTAAGACTATTCCTATTTCTGAATGTCAAAAAAGTGAAAATTATTTATTAGTTTCAGGGAAATGTTACTATAATTATGATTTTTAGTGCAAAAAAAAAAAGGAAGGAAGGAAGGAAGAAAAATTGAGGTAGAAATAAAAGGATTGAGGAAAAGATCAAATTTTCAAATAAATATGATGGCAGGTAAAAAGAAAATCCTCTCCAAAAATAATCGCTACCCTCAGCTTCAGCTTGGGCCATTCTCCCCTGCAGCCATGCTGGCATTTGGCTTTGTTCTTTCTTGTTCCTGCCAAGCTCTTCCCTGATTCATGGGAAAATTTCTTACTAATTCCTATTCATCCTTCGGGTCATTTCCTTGGGGAAATTTTATTTGTCTACAGATTAGGTTCAAGTCCCCATATTACTCAAAACAAATCCAATATTTTCCATTGGGGGCATTTATTACAATCATAATTTCCTATTTGTGTAGTTAATAGCTGTCTCCCCATTAGAGTGTAAGCTTCACACAGGCAGGACTGTATCTAGTAGAGTGCCTGGAAATAGTAGGTACTCATTTATAAGAACAGAATATATAAAGTAGTAAGGGTATTTAAAACAATCCCATCAACCAATCTCTTCATCAAGACTCCTCTGTGTGCCAGGCCTCTGCCAAATCTTTTATAATATTATCTCTACCATCTTTTCCCCTGACAATAAACATATGAAGTTTGTATTGTCCTTCTTCATTTTGCCGTTGAGAAAACTGCAATTAATCATTGAGATGAAGGGACTCAGCTGCAAGATAGTAAAGCCTGAGATTAGACCCAGGGTGCCTGGCTCTTAGTTGCATGTTCTTTCCATGGCAAAATTTCTTTAGGTTGCTCATTATCAGTCCTAGGTCAGCCTCTCTTCTACATCCAAGGAGACTTTCTGGGGGACTCACTTCCGTTGGCTTCTCACTTCTCTATATTAAGCAAAGATCAGTGTTCTTTAGTGTGGCCCAGTCCATTTGCATTAGAATCATAGTGGAAAGGTAGATGTTCTTGTGAAAAATTCAGTTTTCTGGGCCACACCCAGACTCAGTGGATCAAAATGTAAGGAGAGGGGAGGCAAAGTCCAGGAATCTGCACTTTTAACAGGCTTTCTAGGCAAAGCTTATGCACATTTGAGCTAAGAACACTTCATTATGTGATTTTCAAAGTTTCTTCCAGCTTTGGCAATCTTTGCTTCTTAGACATTAAATTTGGAGAGTGCAAAAACGTCAATACTAAGGAATCAATCTAACCAAAGATCCTAGAGATCTCTACAAGGAAAACTTCAAAACATTAAAGAAAGAAATTGCAGAGGATACTAGAAGGTGGAAGGACCTCCCCTGCTCATGGACCGGGAGAATCAATATTGTAAAAATGTCTATATTACCAAAGGCAAGCTGCTTACCAATTAAAAAATGAAATAATGTCATTTACAGTAAAATGGGTGGAATTAGAGAACATCATCTGAAGTGAATGAACACAAGCCCAAAATAAGAAATACCATATGTTCTCACACATATGTGAGAGCTGAATCATACTTAAAGGAAGGAAAAAATCCTATCCATAAACTGATGTAAAAATGCACAATTAAACTTAGCATAGGGGGGACAATATAAGGAGTAGAAAGAAGGAGGGAGGGATCTAGCAGAGGGAAGCAAAGATTGGAGAAGATGGAATGGGGAGGAGGGTCAATGAGGAGGGATGGAGGGGGAGAGGTCAAACTCAATGTAAACAACACAATTTCATGAGTATATTGGAAAAATAGGGGAATATAACCCAAATAAGCATCAGAGTTTTAGTACATATTAGCCATAAGGATCCATAAACTTTGTGGGTTGATGAAAGTGTTGCTAGAAGTGATATAATGACTGCATAATGGAAAAAACCAATGCTGTATTACTCTGTACCCCATCATCATTTACTAATAAAGGGGAAAAATAGACCATTAAGAAATTTGGAGGGTAGGCCTATGTGTCCACTTCACCTTCTACAGAGCCTGGAATACAACACATTTTTAGTGAACAAATATATCTGGATTTAGAAGATGCAGATTCAAGTCCCTAGTTAGATATTTACCAGCTGTTATTCCTTAGGAAAATTACTTAACTTTTTTGAGCCTTAGAATTATCAGTTTTAAGATGGAAATAATAATTTCTATCTTGGCTCCCAACAGCTGATATGGAAGATAAATTACATCATATTTGTGAAAGCTCTTTGTTGAAGAACCACTATAGTCACTACCTGAACACTAACTGGGGTTACTCTATCCTTTAGACTCACAGGTAGCACACAGCCAGCTCTCTCCAGTGAATAAATAGGGAGCTTATCAAAATACAACATGAAATGTTAACAAACATCATTAAAATCACATTTCCATTCAAAATAGATGGAATCTTTCTAAAGAAATAATAACTTTTTAGGAGAATCTGAGGCATTCCCATAGTGCCCCCTGGTGGGACACAGAAGCCAGTCAGGAAGTTATTGTACAGGCCAGGTAAGAAACAAGTGATAGGTCAGGAGGGACACACAGGGAGTTTAAAATGTATTGGTAAAATTACATTTCTTTCCCTCAGTGGTAGGTACAAAAGGATTTTATTATTTTACCTTACATTTATACTATACAAATTCTTTAATATTGTGCGATAGTTCACTTAGAAATAAAGTTCATAGAAAGAGTATAATATATTTTTGATAAGTACAGATGTCATATACATTTAAAAATCTGAAAGGGAAGGATGCAAACCAAGCTCATGATGAAAGTGGCCTCTGAAGAGCAATGGTATTATAATTATAAAAAAAGCCATGATCCTCAGTCCTTCCTATAGCCATACTCTGCTGTATGACTTTGTGTGTGTCCCCATTAAGAGGGGGAGGCTGTGACCAAACCAAGTGTTGGTGGGGATGTGAAGACAGTGGAATTCTCATACACTGCCAGTAGGAATATAAATGATAAACACTGGAAAACAGTTTCGCAATTTCTTAGAAAGAGAAGCATATACCTACCGCATGACCCAGCTACTCCTTAGTATTTATTCAAGAGGGAAAAAAAAGTATGCATCTAAGTAAAAACTGTGTATGAATGTATATAGTAATATCTTGAGCTGAAATCAACCCAAATATCAATAGAATAACTTATAAACAAATTGGGGTACACAGATTCAATAGAATACTACTTAGCAATAAAAACAAATAACTATTGCAACACAGACCAACATGACTGAACCTCAAAATAGTAATAATGATACAAAAGCAGACAGACAAAAGAGAGTACATACTATGTGATTCCATTTATAGAAATTTCTAGAAAATGCAACCTCATCTACAGTGGCCAAAAACAAGTCAGTTGTTGCCTGAGGACATACATAAAGGTAGGGAATTAGGGGAAGAGAAGAAGATATTACATAGGGATCCAGGGTGATGGATATATTCATTGTCTTGAATGTAGTAATGATTTTATGGTCATATGCATATAACAAAATTTATCAAACTGGATGTGATCTGAAATTTCTGGTATATCAACGATACCTCCAAAGCTGTTAAAAAATGAAAAAAAGAAAAAGATGAAGTGGAGTTTATTTCCCCTCCCCTTGAATCTGGGAATTGGGAAGTGGAGTTTATTTCCCCTCCCCTTGAATTTGGTCAATACTTTGCAATAGAAAGTATAGTGTGCAAGTTCTGAGCCTAGGCCTCTACAGGGTCTGCCTGCTTTGGCTCTTTCTTTGGACTCTGCACATACATTCACGTGAATGGGCCTGGGATAGCCTGCTGCAATATGAGTGACCACATGGGGGCAGACCTCAGCCAATCCAGATAAGGGCATCCTAAACTAAACTAAACCACCAAATTGACCCCTGACAGATAAGTGAACTCAGAACCCGAAAAACCACCCACCTGGCCTTGGTCAAAATTGCCAGCCCAGGGCTGGGGGTTTTGCTCAGTTGGTAGAGTGCTTACTTAGCATGCACTGAGGGACCTCACACTTAAGGAAAACAAAACAAAACAAAAACAACCTAATCCACAAAACTACGAGAAATAGAAACAGTTGCTTTTTTAAGCCACCGTTTTTGATTGTTAATTTTTTTGGCAAAAGTTGACTGATAGAGAAACTGGTATCTATATGTGACATGTTACCTTTAACAAAATCCTAAAATTCATGTCATTGGCTTTGGGATCAAGGGTGGGTGGAGAGTAGAAAAATGGCAAGCAAACAGTGAGGCTTGGAAGAATGGTGAAGACATTATTACTGTAGGCTAGTCAAATGGTAATTTGTATCTTATAGTTGCAAAAAAATTAGCAAAACTTTTGCCCTGGTAATTTGGAAGATGGAGGAAATGTACTTTAAAAACTTTCAGTCTGACTAAGGCCCTCTCTAGACAGAGGGTTGAAAGTATTAGATAGGTGCCTCTAGATGTATTTAATCTTATTACAGGATGAAGCATATAAGCTAAAGCTGGACTTCAATAAAGCTGATCTGTTTGAAAAAGGAATTTAGAAGGAGTAGTGGGATTTGTGTCTGCAGCTGTACCACTGCAGCTTCTGATCTGGTCAGCTCTCGGAAGCTAAGCAGGGTCTCGGGCCTGGTTAGTACTTGGATGGGAGACCCTTGGGAACACCAGGTGCTATAGGTTTGAGAGAAGGACCCAGCAACCCATTCCCCAAAAAACAATCAGTCATTGATAACCCTATGAATAGCAGAGAAGCACTGACAATAGTGTTTCACCTCTTATACTTAGGATGGCTATGAGTCAGACACTGTCTCAACGGCAACTAGCAACAACAGTGGGATTTACTAGATTAAAAAATAAAAATCAGCTGGGTGCTGTGGAACACACCTGTCGTCCAGCTACTTAGGAGGCTGAGGCTGGAGGACTGCTTGAACTCATGAGTATGGGTGGGGAACACAGTGAGACCTTGTCTCAAAATAAATAAATAATAAATAAATAAAAATAGTAAAAGTCTTTTTCATATTGAGGCTGTCTGGTCAGCAAAGGATCCTTACAATAAATTCCAGCCTGGAGGTGTAGCTCATGTCACACGTAAGGCTGTAAAACACTTTATAAAGACTTCTGAAAGAACTGAAGGTTCCTAGTGGCTTCCTGGACAAAAAGAGTCCTTGAGTCTTTGAAAGACTCCTTGAAATCCTGCAGAAGTCTAATTCTAAAATAGCACTAAAAAAACTAAGAGAGATGTCTCAAAACAACAGTTTGTCATTTTGACAGAGATTAGGAGGACCCAACCCTCCCTACGCTGGGGGTTAGATTTTGTTAGACAAGGTTTATTTCAGAATGTTAATTTCATGTTAGGTCTTAGTTGCAAGCACTCTTTAATTTAAAAAAATTTTTTTCCTTTTGAATGACTGAAGCTCTCAGGGAAGAGAGTTTGGCCACTTGATTGACAGTTGTGAGACCTTTCCCTGCAACTGCCTGGAGGAAGAAGCCAGGTGACTCCCCCAGGTCAGGCAGGGAGGGAGGCCAGATTAGGAATTGCTATTGTTGTCTCCATGGTTCTCAACTCCGTCATGGATGTGAATGACAGTCTTTGTCCTTAAGTTCCATCAAGGGTCAGTGGCAACTACAAATTCAGCCATGAATTATCGTGGAACGAAGAGGAGCTGTCAACCAGCTGTTTCTTCTGCAATTCTTCATACTATCATCATGACAGCACCAGCTGTTTTAACCATCTCATGGCTGCTCAAGGAGACTACCATCCAGCTGCAGAAGACACTTCATTCCAGCCTTAAAAATTGCCACAGCTGTCACGGTCACAACTCCCACTGTGCTTTTTGCTTGGGAAGACTTTTGCTTCAGTCATAGCCACTCCATACACCCTAGGAGGCTTCACTTCAGCCCAGTTTCAAGATGATCTCACATGACCCCACCCACAGCTAGACTTCCCTCACAGAAGTCCCCAGTCAGGTAGAGGATGAGCACCCCTCCACGATGGCTGGAACAGGCAGGCTCAGTATGCCCATACAGACTGCATGACTATGTAAAACATTTGTGGTTAGCAGACAGGAGGCTGTGTGCAGGCATGACTTACTACGTAAGCAGTCCTCCTCACACTCTCCTTGAATCAGTCAGGGAGAGGGAGACCTTCCTCTGGGCACTGCCCTCCTGTGCTGCAACAATAGGCCCCAGTGAAGCCTTGTCCAAGTGGTTTTATTGATCACTTGTGGTCTTTATCATAGGTAGAGCAGGCTGAGCTGGTAACATGAAGAGCTGACAGCTCCTGGGGCTGCTAGTCACGGGTACACCCAGGAGCAACAGCAGCTAGAATGTGGCTGAAGAGTTCCAGAAAGGGGCCAGGAGCAGAGTTCAAAGAGCTGACACTACAAAGAACTATGAAAGTGCTGAGAAGGTGAGAGATAACAGCTAAGACTGACGAAGGTGAAGGGCTGTGAAGAGCCATGGCTGTGAAAGAACTCCATCCCCCAGACGTTGGGAAAGTTCCAGAAAGACACTGAGAGTTATTCAAACAGTTAAGTTTGGCAGATTACAAAAATGGTCACAATCCTTCATCCTCTCTGACTCCATACTCTTTGGGTTGTGACTTTGCAGCGTCTCCCCTTCAATCTGACCTGGACTTGTGACATTTTTGGCAATAGAATGCAGTAGAAGGATGAGTCCTATGCCTAAAGATCTTTCTTTTGCAAATCTTTTCCAGTCACCCATGTGAACAAGCCAGAGCTAGGCTACTGGAGGATAAGAGGCCTCATGGAACATATAGGCAGCCATCCCAGTGGAGGCTATTATAGGTCATCCAGCACCCAGCCAATTTAGCAGCTAACCTCAGACTCATGAATGATTCCAGCCAAGACCAGAACAATTTAGTTGAGCTCAGCACAGATGGTTGGGTTGTAGAATTATAAGCCACACAAATGTTGTTTTAAACCACTAAGTTTGTTACTCAGCAAAAGCTAACCAATTAAAGGACATCAAAACAATATAGGAGTTCAGGCAGGAGACTGGATAGGGAAAGGAAGAAAAATATATGGGACACATAAGAAAAAGGGTTGACATTTGTTGTTCTAATTGGTGCATACATGAATTGTTGCTGTATCTTTCCCTCTAACTTTATTTATTTTAAAGTTTTCATCATCATAAAATTATATTAAGTTGTAAATTTAAAGTAAAGAGAGTAAGTGTTGGAATCCTAAAAGCCTAAGCTCTCTCTTTTCTCTATACTCTCATACATATAACTTTATACATTTCTTTATTTTGATAACTTTCAAATTTATGACTCTAGTTCAGACTTCTCTTCCAACCTCCACTCTTCATATTTTCATTGCCTACTTGACATCTGTACTTGGATGTCTCTCAAGTATCTTAAATATAACATACTTAGAATTGGTTATTTAACCATTCCCTCTGTGGTAGCCAGTCTCCATGATGTCTCAAAGACACTTCACTTCCTGGTGTCCGTACTTCACACAGTCTCTTCTCACAGTAGCAGGGTTGATCTGTATGACCACAGAATTTTGCAGCAATGACAGCACGTGATCTCCAAGGTGGGGTCATAAAAGACAATATGGCTTATGCCTTGCTTATATGGATCACTCACTTTGAAGGAAGCCAGCTGCTCCATAACCCTAGGTAGAGGCCTATGGGATGAATAACTGAGACCTCCTGCCACAGCCATGTGTGTGAGCCATTTGGAAGCTGATCCTGCAGTCCCAGTCACACTTCCAGATCACTGCAGTCCCCACAGAGATCTGCCTACAATCTCATATGAGATCTTTAGCCAGAACCACCAGCTAACGTGCATCCATATTCTTAATCCATAGAAACAACTGAGGCTTCCAAGTTCACACACCTGCCTATTAGCAAGAGGTGTCAGTTCCTCACCACATGAGACTACAGGATGCTGGCTTCACCCAGAGCAAATGATCAGAGAAAGCAATGAAGATAGAAACCACAGTGCCTTACACAACCTAATCTTAGAAGTGGCATGCCATCACTTCTACCTTATAGGAATCCTTGGGGGACTTCTTGGAGACTGGCTATCATATTGCTCAAAGCTCCACAGCTAGTTATTGGTGTGTGTTGGGGTAGAGCAGGATTTGAATCTAGGCTCTGACATCACAATCTGTGTCCCCAACCCCCAACCCCAAACCAAGGGTTTGAACCCAGGACCTTATGCATACTTTGTAAGCACTTTATCACTGAGCTGCACCCTTAGCCCCTTTTTTATATTTTATCTTGAGACAGGGTCTTGCTAAGTTACCCAGGCTGCTTCTGGTCTTGAACTCGTGATCCTCCTGCCTCTGCCTCCTGAGTTTCTGGGATTACAAGGATGTGCCAGTACACCCAGCTACAATCTGTGCTTTTAATCATTACAGAGTAAAGAAGGAAAAGTACAATAAAACTCCACAACAACTGAATTCAGTTGACAACCACAGCTAGAGCTTAAATCCTGGCTGGCTAAGGTTATTGGAGGGGAAGGCACAATAGTGGGTATCGCTGATAACTCCAATTCTGAAAACTAGAAACTCAGGATGTTCTCTCAATATCCCCCATTTTCTCCTGAGCCATGCAGTAAGCCACCACTAAAATGGTGTCAACTAGCCAATGCAATCCCAGAATCCTTGGTGTTACTCCAAGGTCCCAGCCAGTCTCACAACCTTGAATTGTTTCCGGGTGGTGCAAAGTCACAGTCAGGGCTGGACAGATATGAATGACACAAAACCTCCAAAACTCAAGGCTCCATTACGTTAGTAGTCATATGACTTGACATATTTTATTGTTTTAATAAAAAAATCCTTACCTCCATCTCTTGCCTCAAGAAGGCGTTTTCACATATTTAGGAAGCACAATTGGCAACACCAGGTACAAAATATAGTGTGAATGAAGGGGAGGAAGAGAGAGAAAAAATAATGAATGATGACTGATTGTGACAGTCCACAGAGCAGAAGCAGGATGCTTGGTGGCATGTGTAGGGTGGGGTGGGCGGAGACATCAGCAGTGAGAAAGAAAAGCAACTTAGGTCTGGACAGCTTAGGTTTGAAGTGCCTGTGGGCTGTCCAGGTAGAGAGGACATGAGAGCCACTGGATATGTGGCTCTGAGACTTGAAAAGAAAGCCTGGCTTAAAGATATTATAGATCTGGAGGTTGTCAGCTTGAGAATGATTGTTGGAATTTGGGGCATTTTGCCTAGAAAGTGTGTAAAATTAGAAGTGCCATTGGCTGAGACTGGAAATCCACTTGCCAGCCGCCCTGGAATGCTGTATCCTGTTTCCTTTGTGCTGTCTCCTGGATCTGCCACACCTCTCCAGCCTTCTCTGCCTTACAAACATCTGCTTGTCCTGCAAGGTTCAACTCTTGGCCTTGTTTTTAAGACACTCCCAGCCCCAGCACTGTTCCCCCTACCTCTGTCCTGCACCACTGTATACTTACCTCTACTAGCACACTTTGATTACCATACATGTTTTTGTCTTCTGGAATGTGTGGATTATATCTTATCAGCTTTTTATTCACTGTCCTGCTTCTGGTAGGTAATACTTGTACAGAGGAAAGAGAGAGGGATTTGAGCATTAGCCCTAGATTGGCCACTGTCTTCCTCTGTGACATCTGGGAACTCACTTATCTGTGGGCCTGAGGATTCTCCTGTAGGGAAGTAGAGAGGGCCCCATCTGGCTGGAAGACTAAGATTCATCGAATGAATTTTCAATAGCTATCTCATGTCTTAGGGGCTGGGATTTAGCTCAGTTGGTAGAGCGCTGCGCTGCAGTCTCTGAGGTCCCGAGTTCAATTCCCAGCAATGCAAAAATGGGAGAAGGGCCTGGGAATCCACTCCCAAGGCAATCCTGAAACAGTCAGCCATTGAAAACCCTATGAGGGTCACTATGCGTCAGATACCGACTCAGACTCAAGGGCACCTAACAACAACAACAACATCTCATGTCTTTGGGGAAGAAGCAGCAGAGTGGGAAGAAGACACATTAGGTTTGTCAGGAATCCACTCTGTGGACTGAAGTAGATCCTTGGCCTGTCCCTCAGGCTTTCCTGTGGAGAGAAATGTCAGGACTGAATCTGGGTTCCTACTCAAAGGCAGATTCTGAACTCCTTGTCCAGCAGAGGGAAGCACTCATCCACACATGAGAAGGACAAATTGATGGAACCAACCCATCAGCTCCAGGTGCATCTTTTTGTCTGCCCACAGAGGAGATCAATCTGCTACCCTCCCGCATGCTCAGCTGCCCTTGTGTACGTAGCCTCAGGATATCTGAAGCCTACCTCACAAGTCTCAGGGCCTCCTGCTTCCCACTCTGCACTCAGATACCTGTTCCCTTAGCTTTGAGTGGACTTTATTTGCATACTATGTGCCCCTCTTTAATACTTTGTTTACTCACAACTTACTTTCCTTTAAAAATTTAGCTCAGAGAGGGGGGTATAGCTCAACAGTACAGGGTTCTGTTCTGACGTGCACAAGGTGCTTGTGGTTGATCTCCAGCACTGCAAACAAACAAACAAACACCACCACCATCTCAGCTCAAATTCTACTTCAGTTCAACCTTTTAATTAATTAATTAATTATTTTGCTAAGGGCTCATCATATGGTTTGGCTCAGAACTGGGCACTTGGGACACTGCACTGTCAATTCCAGCCCTCAGGGAGCCCTCGAGCCTAGGGAGTCCCCACACAGATTGGTTCAAGATGGTGTGGGAATTGCTGCAACAGAGGTGACAAAGGAAGCTGTGGAAATGGACGCAGAGCTCTGTTCAGCTTGCCTGGGGTGACAGGCAGGCTTTTTGGAAAAGATGGTTGAGTAAAGGAGGAGGAGTTGGCAAAGGGACGAGGAGTCAGCACGGTGCAGGCTAAGCTCCCTCCGTCATGTCTGTTGTGCTGCACCCCATGTCAGAAGTCTTACCTTCTCTACTCTTGGCTGGTTCCATCATTTCTAGGGTATATTAATTTCTGGCCCTAGATTTTTGAAAATAAACTATCCACAGTGCAATCATGAAGGTGAAAGTTCCCAGTGCTGGTCATATAAGAAACAGCAGCTGAATTATGCATGTTTAGACTAAGGGGAAAAGACTGAGCAAACAGGAAATGGGCTTTTGTATGGCATTGTGTTTCCAAGAGCAACCAAAGCCTAAAAGCTGCAGGAGGTAGATTTCAGTTGAACATAAGAAAGGACTTTCCCTCTGCCTTTCTTTAAGAGAGAACAAACTTGTCTTGGCAAGTTGTCACTGGATTGGTGCAAACACACCCTTATTCGGTAGTTATACTGTAGAAAATGATGAGAGTTGACCAAGATGGCTTTCAAGGTCCTTTCCAGTTGGATTCTATAGCCTCCCTCCCTGACCTCTCCCCCACCCCTACCATCCTTCAGATGCCCTCATTACTTGCTGATTGAAGTCTAAGCTCCACAGCACAGTTCAGGACCCTCTGTGGCTCTCCACTAACAGCCCCAAAACCAGCCTCACACTCCAAGAATAATACTAAACCACTTGTTCCACGCACACTCTTACTGCATCTGTTTAAAATGCCCTCTCCTTTCCTGCCTAGCATTTACTTAGTCTCCAAACACTCTGCTGTAGTGTCTGCTTGTCATTTTTGATCTGCATGGTAACTGCTGATTTGGTAAATTAACTCCCGTGGTATGTCTTGATGGAAGGATAACTAGTGACTTCCTCCTCTACCATTCAGAAGGGAGCCAAGGGAGTCAGAGCCTTCCATTACTGGCATCCAGTAAGAGCCAGAATGTAGGCATATGACTAAAGTCCCACTTTCTCTCAAGGTGGACCTTCTCTCAAGGTGCTTTGAGTCCAATGACATAGAGCAAGGGTCTCTAAACCTTTTGGTTTCCCTGAACACACTGAGTGAAGAGGAATTGTCTTGGGCTGCACATAAATTATATAACATAGTACTTACACATAACAAGAAGGGTCACAAATTAAAATATGCTAATAAACACATGATGTTAACATTCTGTGGGGCTGCATTACAAGCTGTCCTGGGCTGCATGTGACTTGTGGGTTGGATATACCTAACATAAAGGGTAGATAAAAATGATTTGTTTTTTGGTGTGGGGGCAGTAGGAATGGTGTCCTGAACATGCTGTTCAGGCAATAATATGGCTGCAATATCTTTTAGTCTTCTGGAGTGTCCCTTGTTCCTGCCCATTTCCAGGTTAACAAATATTTACATAACGAATGAATAAAACAGAAGAATAAAGGTCAAAGAACAAATCACATATAATGTTGGATGACATAGTGATTAGAAGCAGCAAAGAGAGGGAAATAAGGATAAGCACGAGAATGGTACATCACTAACAGAAACGAGGAAGCATTAGTTTAAGGAGCACAGGGAAGAAAGATGGTGAATAACAAATATTTCATTATAATCCCCATCTCAAGACTTTTCTGCTTATATCCACACCAACTCTTCTTCTTGAGGGTGATAACAGTCCTATTATCTTAAGTCAAGTTAGTTTTTGGGTTTCTGTTTAGGTGGGTCTCGAGCCAATGGTCTTAATCTTACCTTCAGAGACTGTTAAAGAACTGTCAAATGGCACATATTCACTGCAGGAGAAATCAAATGTGACTTGGAGGTTGCAAGCCAGGAAAATACTGGGCCCCTAAAGAAAGGTAGGAGGAAAATGTTGAACTTGAGATTTCAGCAGGATGTGTGCTGTAGGTAGAGATGGGCCAGCAGCAGCAAGTTGTCTGTATAGCTGGTGGTATGGCTACTGCATGTGTCCCATAGCATGCAACTCGGTGCACGTGCCGAATCAAGGATTTAGTACCTTTCTTCTACAAGAAGAAACAGGAGGTGGATTGACTCATTTGATAAATATTTATTGGGGACCTACTATGTGCCATGCACTGATCTAGGCAGTGGTAAGTACTGGAAAAGCTACACTTTTGAAGACAGATAATACTCCTGCTTAAACTTATGTGTTCACTTACTTTTGTGCAGTAAAGAACAATAAGACGGGAAGTGGTTAAGGAGGGAGTCAGAATGGTTTTCAGAGTTTTTAGTTTTGGTGATAACAGTGACTTGTGGAACACTACTCTCACTCATCTTCCCTTTGAGCCTGAGCAGGGGAGAGACTGGCAATGGAGACCAGAGCTACAGTCTTAACAGCCCTTGGAAATTCACTCTGCCACCACTACTGCACCACTTTGAGGGATTTCCAAACCTTTAACTTTTCTGTCTTATTACAGTAGCTGGTGCTATGTGGGAGAACAAATTAGATCAACTGAAGGAGAGAAGAAGAAAAGTAAAACCAAAAGAACTTTAATATTAGCTTTTACTTTTGGGACTTCTGATGAACCAACCAAGGAATAATTTGCTGAGTGTTGAGTCGGAATATGTATTTAGACGTGAAGGAGATTCTAGGGTATGCCATGTATACATTTTAAGAACATTTTCAGTTTGGATAGTAAATTCTATGAACTGTAGAGCATCTAAGATAATAAAAACTACACGAAAATGGATGCCTATGAAGAGACCTGTTTATTACTGATAACACTTCATTTGGCTAAAACTACAAGAAATTCACATACAAATACATAAAGTGCAAATTCTTACAGGCAGTACTTATGATACACCCTGGTATTTTCATAGGAAAAAAATGAGATGTTGACAGACACTGTTAAAACAAGGGTACAATTTTGAACTACTACTACACAGTCAGAAAAATAACTCATCTTAACTGTATACATTTTATGTCATGTTCAATGATGTTACCAAGATTTTATTCTAGCCTATAACAAGAAGGTCTCACCATATATAGACACAGATGCTTGCCTGAGTGGCTCCTGTAAGACACATTATGAATCATAATACTGGACAAAAATATAGCAAATAGTATCAAATTAGTTGGGACTCACTTGGAAGGTAGTATGAATAGGCTCAAAAAGGCATTTTTAGACTAGTGTTATTAAGTCACAATAGACTTTTTTTTTAGCCTTCCTTGACAATACCTTGCTTTGAGTGTAAAACTAGGTATTACATACAATGTCCATGTGGAAAGACTTCCACTCCTTCCAAAGAAACTGAATATTTAAGGGTGCGTGTGCTTAGTAAATATCATTTATAAACTTTAGTAGTGGGACTTGCCTAAAAACTGGATTAGAAAATTATTTTTTATTGTTTTCTAAACTATTTGCTTCCTTAAAATAAAATTCCTTAATTTCTATTATCACCAATTAAGCACTGTATAATAGGTACTGCATTAGGTGGTGTAGATACGAAAAATAAGCCATGATCCTTGTTCTTAGGCGGCCGACAGGTAGGTAGGTGCTCCTTCTTAGTCAAGGAATGCCAATGAACTAAAGAGAAAGATTGGCTAACACATCAAACAATGTTATAAGATTCGTTGGTAACATAACTGTTTCAGGTCAGTTTAATTTGGCATTAAAACTTTAGATAGTTACCTTCGAAAGAGCAGGGAATATCCTAGCTATGTTCTGTTTGTATTTTTCACACTAAGGTCAACATGTATACTTCCAGGAATAGGCAGCAATCACAGGTGGGAGCTCTGAGGGAGACAATAGAGAGGCCATGTGATAAACATGGTGTTTCTTCCCGACAGACCAGTTTCACTGAAGATTAAGACATCATTTTTAAATTAAAATTTTACTATGGAGAATACAAAATTCACTTACAATTTAAATCCTGAACATGAAATTTCATGTCAGTGGTAGGCTTCTCTTGATTTTGGTCTCAGACCCCCTTCCCCTTCCTTAATGCTCCTCTGCTTTAGGGCTCTGCTGGCGGAAACATTTAAGAAGCACTCTAGATATGTCACTCTATCCCTAACTTGGTCACTTAATTCATCCTAGTTTTGAATTAACAAAGAGAAAAGATGGCTTGATGAATGTAACCGTATGGTGAATATTTAAAAATAACCAAGCTGGGTGCTGTGGCACACCCCTGTAATCTCACTGACTCGGGAGGCTAAAGCAGGAGGATTGCAAGTTTGAGGCTAGAGGCAGCCTTTGCAAACTTAGTGAGACTCTCTCTCAAAATAAAAAATAAAAAAGGGGCTGGGAGTGTGGCTCAATGGTAGAGCACTTGTATAGAATGTGTGAAACCCTTAGATGAACCTTCTGTACCACACACACACATACACACACACACAAAGTCAACACTAACTTTGTTTTCAACTAAAATTAAAGTTATGCTTTGTGAAGAATACAATAAGTCATCCTCTTCTTTCTACTTCTTATGGCTAATGGTAAAATGTTTTAAGGGAAAAATATGAAAAAGATTTCCTCAAAATTTGTGCTTTGCCCATAGTACAAGGAAACCCCAAATAAAATGCTAGATCAATTGACATTTTTGGTTAGTATGACTGTTTCCTCATCAGTTTCTAGAGCAAGCTCAGAGAACAAGTGAATTGTAAAAGGCTATAATAAATTAACATATAATAATATCCGGACAGGCCAAAACCAGGCCATGAAATAGATTTAAAATTACTTATTATGGTAAGTCTTCAATATTCTCACAATAATAAAATAACAAAAACTCCATAAACAAATAGTTTATGAATAGGTTTAAAACATTCTGAATGATGACAGCTAAGATTTCTTATTGAGGAGGTAACAGGGCAATAGCTTTTCACAGTAACAAAATGTGAACAAGTGCATAGGGAGAAAGGGAGGTAGAGCAAAAAGGCATAAAATTAAATGCATCCAAGTAGGATCTGGATTGTTTAAGCATTACAAAGATCAATGGAAAACATCTGGAAAAAATACCAATAGCAGCAGTTCACAGAACAATTTCTTCATTGGACTCCAGCTAACATCTCTGCTTCAGTTCCAGAAACATCTTGCTTAAGAAATGGGAGGCCTATTTCCTATATGCAGATACTCCAAAGTATCCAATCTCTTGGAACCTGTTTTGAAGTTACTATATACATATAATAATCCTTTACATTAAAAGTAAAACCTCAAAATATCCTATGATACTGTACATTCTTCAAGAGGAACACAATTCTGTTCAAGTCCCATTTAATTTACAAGGTCAAATTAAAAGTAACATCAAAGCAGATCTTTATTCATTGCATTCATGCACTATTACCCAAAATATACAAAAATTATTTTGTGAGCTAATTTCTTCTAGATATAGAGTGGAACCTAGTTACTGTTAGGGCTCTTTACATTGGTCTTGTTCCAACACGAATTTTTAAAATATGTACTGTTAAGGAGGAAACCTTAAAAATAACCATTGAGTATATTGCTTAATATTTAAAATTTTTATTCCCTGAATGAAAATGTTTCAAACAGGAAATTTTATGACAATTTCTACTCAAGAAGTTAACTCTTAAACATTTCATGCTATTTTTGTTTTTAAATTCTTCCTCCCTCTGGTCTGTCCTCACTAGAGATGGAGAACAATACAGTATTAGTACTTCTAACTTTGAATCTGTCAATAAAAGGCCCCATTCCCATTAATTATTTATTAATTAGTGCTGTTAGGTGCTGTTGAGCTGGGTCTGACTCACAGTGACAACAGAATTTTCAATGGATGATGGTTTCAGGAGTGGGCTGCCAGGTCCTTCTCCCATTTTTGCAGTGCTGGAGATTGAACCCAAGATCTCAGAGTGTGTGGCGTAAGCACTATGTTAGTAAATGATCTCAATAGCTTTCTACTCTCCAGAGTTAAATGATCTTAATTTCTTGAACTTTTTCTCAGAGGTTTTATTTTCCATCCATACTTCACTCCTTTTTATTTCTGCTCTATTTCCTCCAGAATTCTCACATGATCCTGATATAACATCCTCGCAGGAACTGAATTTGTAATAAGAATACTTTTTTGTACCTCCTAAAATTTGACTTGCCTGTAGCTGTACCACTGTGGGGTCTGATCCTGTCAGATCTCAGAAGCTAAGCAGGGTTGGGCTTGGTTAGTACTTGGTTGGGAGACAGCCAGGGAACATCAGGTGCTGTAGGCTTGGGAGAAGGACCTGGCAACCCACTCCCAAAAAACAATCTGCCATTGAAAACCCTATGAATAGTAGAGAAGCACTAACAATAGTGTTTTGCCTATTGTACATAAGTTCACTATGAGTCAGACATGAACTTGATGGCATCTAACAAACAAAAAAAATTTGGCTTATTTTTAGTGACCACTAATGAAGGAAAACAATACGTTTGCTGTCTGCTCATCATAACAACAAATAAAAACAAGTAAAATGACCTTGCACACAGTTTATTCCCTACTTTATGGTGTTAGTTTGTCTTCACAAGAAGCATTTCCTGTGCTGTCTCTACTGTCCTTTCTATTGTGCTTGTTTCTGTCGTTTGCATGCAATTTATGTTTCGATCTTGCTCCACTAATTCTTTTCTTCTTTCTCTCTTCTGATTTTATTTTATTTTATTTTGGTTATGCTGGGGATTGAACACAGGGTCTTGCACATGCTAGGCATGTGCTCTGTCACAGCTATATCCCCAGCCTAATTCTTTTCTTTTCCCCGAAGCTCCAGAAAATACCAATTTTGATTTACTCGCTCAATGAGAATGCATTAGTTTCCATGCTACTGTTCAAAAAAGAAATAAACAATGCAGTACCCAGGGCTTGACCCACAGGCTAGCACCCATCTATTGGACTGTCAGTGAATCTATCCTGTTAGGCAAATGTGCACCCACTATGTCAGTTCATGTTAGATATCAAGCTGAGACAGACTCAAGAGTTTAGATAGAATCAAATAGTTTTCTCAACCTATATATTTTGGGAACCTTTATAAAGTTTTGTTAATTTTAACTTTAGACTTAACATTTTTGAAATTAAGAATCCAAACTTCAATAACTTTTCACCTTGAAAAGATGACTTACATGTTCCATTGTATTAAAGCACTCAAGTAAAAGTGCTCTCTGCAGAAGGGGATGACAATCATGACATGGCTTTAGTGATTATGAATGGGCTATCATGTCACTTTAGCTTCATTTTGTTCTTTAGTCACTGAAACACAGACACTAAAACCAAATGTACATGTTTTTCATATATATAACATTGTTCATACCACTTTGTAGAATATACACTATTTCCTAAATTAGAATCTACATTCCTAAAAGCCAACAAAACAAAAAATGTTTAACACATTTTTTAAGTAGGATACAAAATTCTACATGTTTCTTTCTCTTGCACAAAGCCTTTGAAAACATATTCAGAAGAATGGTACTCTAGATTTAGCTAGCTATTATCCATGGTCATACAAGATCCAGCTACAATAAAATGAAAAAAGAACAGATAAACAATAATGGCAATACAATAATTTGAAAATTATGTCTAGATTATGCAAGCTCAACCAAAGTTAACTAGTAGCTACAACAAACCAAACCATGATCTGATTAACATTCGAACCAGTTCAGACTTTATATTATTATTTTTAGGAAATAAATGATCTAACACCAGTGCTATCTCCTATAGGCAATTTGTTTAAATGAAAATGTTTAAATGAGCCTCATTATTGTTACCTCCTAACTATTCCATATGTGTTCTGCAAGAATAAGATACACTTTAAGAAGATTAAATAGTGATTCTCTCTTAAATCTTTTCAGAAGACTGGAGAATCAACCAAAGTGACTTGCATAAAAAATTTTTTTCCACATTGAAAAAAGATAAATAGTACTCATGTGATCAGAAATTCCATAGAAATGAGCAAGATATCATAAGTTGGATCTTAGTTTTAAACAGCAGTCTTAGTGTTTTATAATACTTAAAATCTCCCATTCAAGAACTAGTCAGGCCTGACCCTGTTTAGCTTCTAAGAATAAACAAGATAGGGCACATTCAGGGAGGTATGACCACAGAAAATGCTTAAAATCTTCATGTTTTATTTCTTACCACAATAAACATTACCAAAAGAATAAGTGTGCTTACAAAAGTGAAATTCAAAAGTTAGGCTGTCAAATAAATGCAGAGCTCATTTCTCAGTTCAGATTTTTTCTTTACTTAGAGGTTATGATAACACAATTCTAACATGGAGACTCCTAAGTTACATTAAATCTGCTCTTACTAAGATCTTCTACAATCATAGGATTTTAAATTCATCAAACCCATTGGATATAGAAGAAGCACCTATATAGTTTGGAAGATTTTGCTTAATTATTTGAAAATTGACTGATAAGGTTATATTCAATTCAGGAACATTGTTTTAGTTCATACCGGACCCTGAGAAGGCATTGAGAAATGAGATAAGAACAAAGCCACTAAGAGTATTGCCACTATTGTTCTATGTTCAATAAATATTGGAGTTTTAAATACATACAGTAAATATACACTGCACCAAGTACACCTGAAACAGAAGTGCAAAACCACATATTGTAACATGTATCCTAAACGAGAAATGCTAAATACCCTACTTAAAATACTGTTTTTTTTTTTTTTTTTTCTTTTTTTGGAGACAGGGTCTCACTATCTAGCCCAGGCTGGCCTTGAACTTGTGATCCTGACTCAGCCTCCTGAATGCTGGTATTACAGGCATAAGCCACCATGCCTGGGTTCTAATTTGTAGGTCAATACCTATGCCGTGACAATAACATTTTTCCACAATGATCTAGGTACAGTACAATTGTCTTTCCATTGTTACAGAATTAATTTCCTCAACTAACTCTATAATTATATAACATTTATTTGCCTTTTAAAAACCATGCTATACACAATTACAAGATATGGAACTAATCATACATCAGTAAGAAAATTCACTTTTGTGTTGTTTGTGTTAAAGAAAGAATGATGTGTCACTGTAACACTTTAAATGTAATGACTTTCATTCAAAATCATGAAAAATTTGAATCATATAACCCCAGACATCATTTTCATTTCAAATTTATACAGTTAGTTTGGCTAACTGAACAAAAGAAAGACAAGAAAAGGAAAAAGATACATGACCAGATGAGATAGGATGCTATCACAAGGTTTGATGCCTGGAGTTCTTGGATATTCTGTTCCATATGCCAGTGCAAAGTCATAATGAACTGATATGCCCCTACACAGAACGCCACACCAGTCCGTTCTTACTGGGCTCAAGAAAATTCTCTATCAGAGCTTCAATGAGTTTCTTCAATTCTTCTTCCAATAAGGCAATGTCACTAAGAAAAAAGATTAAGAGTTTTGAAATTCTTTACTTTCAGAGTCTTAAAATTTGCTTAAATTATTTTTACTTTTTTAAGTGGGCCTATACCTGACGGGCTGATTAAATAATTGGTAAACATAAGAGAAATTCACTCAGTTAAAATAAAACAATCCAACAAAAAATCATGCACAAAAAAATGTGAATAAGAAACTGAAATTGAACTGAATTAATAGGCATCCCTTGGCATATGATAAAGGATGAATGATAGTGTATCTAAAGAATTCTCCTAGATTAGGTAACTCATAGATTTTAACACCCACACCAGGTATTATGATAAAATGGTTTCCTGAAATACCTTGAAGTACACTCAGTACAGATGTTATAGAATAATATGAACTATCTTTCAGGTAGCAGAAGGAGGTATGATTAAAAGAAGGAGCTGTTTAAAAAAGTAAGCTCTTCAAAATCAACACTGAGGAGCTGCTATTGCCCAACACATTTCTAGGAAAGCCTCTTTTAAACTGCCTTCACAGTCGTTTTACAAGCTACACAGCAAATCAGCTTTCATTACTTGAATAATTATCTTTCTTTTTAAACCAAATATTGCTTTACCTGATTGGTTAACTTTAAGCTCTGCTCTGAATGATGTCAGGAGATACTTTGCCTCCAACGGAAATAAAATTTTAATGCAACAAAATTGTTGTTGTTGTTAGGTGCCGTCAAGTCGGTATTTGACTCTATGTATAATAGGCGAAACACCATTGTCAGTGCTTCTCTGCTATTCATAGGGTTTTCAATGGCAGATTGATTTTTGAGAGTGGGTTGTTGGGTCTGTCTCCCAAGCCTGCAGCACCTGGTGTTCCCAGGTGGTCTCCCATCCCGCCCAGAGCCACAGCATGGCTCCCTCCCTCCTGTTGTAGCAGGGCAGTTGCATGGTGCGACTTTCACAGACACACAGGCAGGTGGGTACTTGGACCCCAGATCCACCGGAGTTGATTCAATATTGTCTCACTGCACTGTGGAATTGGCTAGGGTCTATGGAAGAGACTGAGTCTGGTCTACGGAAGAGACTGAGTCCCACGCAGACAGAGCATGACTGCAGTCCTACAAGGAGCACAATGGTGCACTTTGTCCCAGGGCAGTTTTGTGCACGACTGCCATACGCCAGACAGGCTGCAGATTCGCTGGGGGTGGTCGGATATCATCCCGCCCACTACAGGGTGGGAGTGGTGAGACGACAACAGAATTTGGAGTGCGCAAGTGGATAGAGAGTCTGGCATTAAAGACCTAATTATCACAGCCATATTCCCCCACCATAGGCTTTGGGGCGGGGAACTCTGATTTGGGGAATCAACACCCAAACTCCGTGGGGCAGGCAAAATTCCCGGAAGGCCACCACAGGTTCCACTGCCTCTCTGACAATACAACAGGGCTGGAATATTTCTCAGGGCAGTCTCTGAGGGCACCCAATGCCCCATTTCAGCCCGGGGGATCGTGTAGCTACCTGCCATATCCACTCTGCAGAGGGAAGCTTCACAGAAGCCCCACCTCCTAAGTCAGCCTGCTCCTCACAACAATAAAAAAAATTGGCAGGGAAAAGCCCCTTTACTGCAGCAAAGTCAGTGGCCTGAAGGAAGAGAGAGAGGCCCTTCTCAGAAGATTTAAGACTGCTGCGGATAGTGCGAAAAACACTGGCAGCCTGAGTTCTGCAGTATTCACTTTTTCCTTATTGTCTTCATAGTTCAGATACCTCTTGTGAGAGTATGTTGTTGTCGTTGTTAGGTGCCATTGAGTCAGTATCCAATTCATAGCGACCCTGTGTACAACAGGTGAAACACTACTGTCAGTGCTTCTCTGCTGTTCATAGGGTTTTCAATGGAAGACTGTTTTTTGGGAGTGGGTTTCCAGGTCCATCTCCCAAGCCTACAGCACCTGGTGTTCTCTGGCAGTCTCCCATCCAAGTATTAACCAGGCCTGACCCTGCTTAGCTTCTGAGATCTGACGGCATCAGATGCCACAAGGCTAGGCTGGTGGCTTTGTGAGAGTATACAGGTGTTTTTGTGTGGGGGGATTTTTGTGTGTGTGTGTGTGTGTGTGTGTGTGTGTGTGTGTGTTTCTCTTTCTTTTTCTTATTCTATATATGTGTTTTTGTTTTAGTTAATTACTTTAAATTTTAACTTTAATTTTAATTTTGACTTTAATTTCTATTAGTCTCTGTTCTCTCTCTCCTCTTTCTCCTTTTTCTTTCCTCATATCCTCACTCTCCTCAACCCCCAGTAGAGAAACAGAATCTACTGCCTCCGTAGCCCCCAGCCCCATTGGAATAGTGAACTGGAGAATGGGAAACTGAGGAGTGGAGAGTCCAGGACGCAGATAAGAGTGCCACGAGCTGATGGTCCACTGAACCTAGGAGATCTGATTAAAAACTAAGCCCACTAAGAGTTGAGTAGGGCTGGTGAACTAGAGTAAGAGCCCCACAGACTGGACAACCAAGAAATCACATTGTACCCAGTAGACAAACCAGTGTCTGGGATCTCAGGGATCAGAGGGAATCTAAACGGGACAGAACTGAATTCAGAGTCTGCAACAGATCCTTGTCTAGGGTTCTGAAGCTGTAAAATACGGGGCTGAGGAGTGAAAATAAAGTGCCAGAGATTCATCACCACACAAACGCAAAGGAATAACAGAGGGAGAAGTTCTGCACACTTGGGAGAGACAAAACCTATTTCCTGGACCATAGCATGGGAAAAGAAAGTCATAAACCTACAAGAAATGCAAAGGGACAGGCTGGATGTGAAGACTCCACAGACCAAAGCCCCCCAACAAATTCCTCCAATGAATCTCAACTCCTCAACATCTCTGAGTTGGAATTCAAGAGTTATGGTTATTAATATGCTAAGAAAAATAAAAATGAATACCACCAGCACCCTTGAAATCCTTGAAAAGAAGGTATCTCATCTGGAGTCTGTTCTATCCTCCCAGCTAAAAATGATTAGGAAAAATCAAGCGACAATCCTTGACATGCAAATCAAGCTAAATGAATTAAACTCTGTGAAAGAATCCTTTTCATTGAGACTAGATGAAGCTGAGCTACGTATTTCAGATTCCGAAGACTCAATCCAACAAATTAAATACATACAGTCAGAAATGGAAACAATGATGAGGGAATTTTAAAAAGATTTCCAAAAAACCTCAGACAGAATGAAAAAACAAAACTTAAGAATTCAGGGTGTCCCTCAAGGAGAGGAAAGGTCCACAAGAGGACTAGAAAATCTAGTCTATGATATCCTCAAGGAAAACTTTCCAGAGATAATCCAAGATCTGGATACATACAACTGAAACATTCAGGACCCCACCCAGAATAGACCAAAATAGGTCATCCCCAAAACATACCATAGCTTGAATGCTTTCATTAGAAACCAGAGAAGCTATCCTAAAAGCAGGAAGGCAGAAATCCCAGATGACTGTAAAGAAAAACCCATTAAAATTACTGTAGACTTCTCCATATCAACATTGAAAGCTAGAAAGACTTGGACACAGGTAATTCACATCCTAAAAAAGAACAACTTCCAACCAAGAATACAATATCCAGCAAAATTATCTTTGAAAATAGATGAGGAGTATAGGACATTCCATGATATTGACACATTCAAATGATTTGCAACCAACAACCCAGCTCTACAGAGGATTCTATATCAATTACCACATCCAGGAGAGAGAAGAAAACCCTATATAGATAACCAAAGACTTGGTTAGCTGAGATGAGTGCAATCCAAGAAAGAAACAAAGCAACCATGACTCATAGACCAGTAACATGTCATGACTGGATGCATAACAATAGATACTACTCAATAATCACTATTAACATAAATGGTCTTAACTCACCAATTAAGAGACAGAGACTGGCTAACTGGATGAAAAAACATAAACCTTCAATATGTAGTATTCAAGAAACCCATCTAACTCACTAATACTGCAATAGACTGAGAATTAAGGGCTGGAAAACAATATACCAAGCAGGGGGGAAACAAAAAAAGCAGGTGTTGCAATTCTAATAGATTAACTTTCAATCCAAAACTAATTAGAAGAGACAAACAAGGACACTACATATTAGTAAAAGGAACACTCAATCAAGAACCAATAACACTTCTAGATATTTATGCCCCCAATACTGGGGCACCTAGCTTTATAAGACAAACTTTATGGAACATAAAGAATTTTATTGGACCAGACACAATAATTATGGGAGACTCCAATACCCCACTTTCGTCAAGAGACAGGTCATCAAAACAGAAAGTTAACAGAGAAACGATGAATCTAATCTCCACCCTATACCAGTTGGATCTCACAGATATATAGAGTATTTCATCCACACCATGAGGAATACATATTCTTCTCAGCTCAACATGGAACATTTTCTAAGACTGATCATATGCTAGTCCATAAGAATCCCCTCAACAAATACAAAAAAGTAGGAATTATCCCCTGTTCCTTATCAGATCACAACAGAATAAAATTGGAGCTCAAGAGCAAGAATAATTCTAGAAATTTTACAAATTCATGGAGACTAAATAATACACTGCTGAATGACCAATGGGTTGTTGATGAAATCAAAATGGAATTTAAAAAGTTCCTGCAATCAAATGATGATGAAAACACATCCTACCAAAACATATGGGATACAGCAAAGGCAGTTTTAAGAGGGAAGTTTATAGCATTAAGTGCCTTCATCAATAAGGTAAAGAAGAGCCAAATAAATGACCTAATGACACACCTTAAGACAATAGAAAATCAACAACAAATCAATCCTAAAAGGAGCATCCAAAAAGAAATTACAAAAATAAAGGGAAAAATATCTCAGTTAGAATCTAAAAAGATAATTCAAAAAATTAGTAAGACTAAGAACTGGTTCTTTGAAAAGATTAATAGACACTCCCCTGGCCAATCTCATCAAAAAGAAAAAGGAAAAAACTAACATAGTAAGGATTAGGAAGGAAAACGGGTCCATAACCACTGACTACAACGAAATACAGAAAATCGTCAGGGATTACTATGAGAGACTGTATTCCCCAAAATATGAAAATACAGAAGAAATGGATAAATTTATTAACATATATGACTAACCAAAACTAACCCCAGAATACATAAGTGACCTAAACAAGCCTACTACATATACAAAAATAGAAAAGGTAATAAAAAGTCTCCCAACAAAGAAAAGCCCAGGTCCTGATGGGTTCACAGCAGAATTTTACCCAACTTTCAAAGAAGATATAATACCTGTCTTCCTCAAATTATTCTAAAAAGTAGAGAAGGAGGGAACACTCCCAAACTCATTCTATGAAGCTACCATCACCCTGATACCTAAACCAGGAAAAGATTCATCTAAGATAGAGAATTATAGACCTATCTCCCTTATGAATCTAGATGCAAAAGTCCTTAACAAAATCCTGGCAAACCGAATCCAGCAACATCTTAGAAAGATTATTCACCATGACCAAGTGGGATTTTTTCCACAGATGCAAGGCTGGCTCAACATACATAAATCAATTAATGTAATCCAACATATCAAGAAACTGGCAAACAAAAACCACATGATCATCTGAATTGATGCTGAAAAGGCCATTGACAAAGTGCAACACCTTTTCATGATAAAACCCTGGAGAAGATAGGTATAACAGGCAAATACCTTAACATCATAAAAGCCATCTATGGCAGACCTACAGCCAACAGTATATTAAATGGAGAAAAACTGAAACCATTTCCACTTAGATCTGGAACAAGACAAGGATGTCCACTCTCTTCTATTCTATTTAACACAGTAATTGAAGTCCTCACCAGGGCAATCAGACTAGAGAAAGAAATCAAAGGGATACAGATTGGCAATGAAGAGGTCAAACTATCCTTATTTGCAGATGACATGACACTATCCCTAAAAGACCCCGAAACCTCATCCAGAAAACCTTTAGATCTAATCAAGTCCTTCAGCAAAGTGGCAGGATATAAAATCAACACACAAAAATCAATAGCTTTCCTTTACACCAACTGTAACCAGGAAGAGAAGGAAATTACAGATACAATACCTTTCATGATAGCCCACCAGAAAATTAAGTACCTTGGAATCAATCTACCCAAAGACCCTTCAGATCTCTACAAAGAAAATTTCAAAACATTAAAGAAAGAAATTGCAGAGGATACTAAAAAATGGAAGGATCTTCCCTGTTCCTGGATAGGGAGAATCAAAATAGTAAAAATGGCTATCCTATCAAAAGCAATTTATAGATTTAATGCAATCCCCATTAAAATTCCAGTGACAGACTTTACAGAAATAGAAAAAATGACCCAAAAACTCATATGGAATCATAAAAGACCATGTATAGCCAAAACACTCTTAAGCTGCAAAACTAGTGAAGGTGGAATCACAATCCCTGACTTTAAGCTATACTACAGGGCAGTGGTGGCAAAAACAGCTTGGTACTGGCACAAAAATAGGCCTGAAGACATGTGAAACAGAATGGATCCAGAAATACCTCAACACATCTATAGCCACCTAATTTTCGACAAAGGAGCAAAGCAAGTAAATGGGAAAAGGATAGTCTTTTCAATAAATGGCTCTGGGAAACATGGACATCTGCTTGCAGAAAAATGAAAACTGACCTGCATCTCTCAATATGCATGAGAGTTAAATCAAAATGGATCACAGACCTCAACATAAAACCAGAAACTTTAAAACTAATAGAAGATAGGATAGGTGATATGCTTCAACATGTAGGCATAGGAAAGTATTTCCTTAATAGGACTCCAATTGCTCAAGAAATTGCAATAAGAATAGATAAATGGGATTACATGAAATTAAAAATATTCTGTACAGCAAGGAAACAATTAACAGAGTCAAGGAAATCCCCACTGAATGGGAAAAAATTTTAGCATCCTATCCATCAGACAAGGGCTGGGATTTAGCTCAGTTGGTAGAGCACTGCTCTACAGTCTCTGAGGTCCCGAGTTCAATTCCCAGCACCGCAAAAATGGGAGAAGGATGTGGCAACTCACTCCTGAGGCAATCCTGAGTCAGCCACTGAAAACCCTATGAGGGTCGCAATGAGTCGGACACTACTAGACGGCACCTAACAACAACAACAACAACAACAACATACAGCAGACAAAGGTCTAATTACCAGAATTTATAAAGAACTTAAAAAAATTCTCAAGAAAACAACCCAATACACAAATGGGCAAAGGAACTGAATAGACAGTTCTCAAATGAAGATGTCCATAAAGCCAAGAAACACATGAAAAAATGTTCAATATCCCTAGCCATTAGGAAAATGCAAATTAAAACAACTCTGAGAGTCCACCTTACACCAGTAAGAATAGCCAAGATCAATAAAACAAATAACAAAAGCTGGTGAGGTTGTGGAGAAAAGGGAACACTCTTACACTGCTGGTAGAGCTATAAATTAGTCCAACCACTTTGGAAACCAATATGGAGGTATCGTAAAAAACTAAAAATAGATCTACCTTATGACCCAGCTATAACACTACTAGGAATTTATCCAAAGGGAGATGGGTCATCATAACACAGAGAAACCTGCATCTCCATGTTCAATGCAGCACTTTTCACAACAGCAAGGATATGGAATCAACCAAAGTGCCCATCAACAGAAGAATGGATAAACAAAAACAAAAACAAAAACAAAACAAACAAACAAACAAAAATCTATGGTACATATACACAATGGAATACTACTCAACAATCAAAAAAATGAAATAATGCCACTTGTAGCAAAATGGATGGAATTGGAGAAAATTATTTTAAGTGAACAAACACAAGCTCAGAAAGAAATACCACATGTTCTCACTCATATGTGGGAGCGGAATCAAAATTACAAGAAGGAAAAAATACTATGTGGAGGTCAGAACATAATTTTAAAAAAGCTAAAGTCGACTTAGTGGAGAAGGGACAATTTGGGGACCGCAAAAGAAGGAGGTAGGGATCTAGCAAAAGGAGGAAATCCTGGGAGAGGAGAGAGGGGAAGAGGAGGAACAAGGAGGAGCGAGGAATAGGGGAGGGGATGACCTCATAACAGCCCAACCTTAATAGTCCTGGAAATAATTATAATAACGCCAATAATACCAAGGAATGGTAATAATATAGATGGGCTAGAAAATTTATGTAGTAGTACTGACAATGTAAAGAGATAGTTCACAACAGAAAAAGTTTCAATCTTAAACATAATTGGAACCCAAGGATAAATAGAAAAATATTACCATAAAAAGACAAGCAAATGGAAGAGAAGTCTTTGGTGGGGGGTTTGGACGGGGGGAGGAAGTATACAAGAGGGTAAGGGGGAACTTATTTGTGTAATGTACAACAAAATGCATATATGGAAATGTTACAATGAAATGCATGTCAGAATAAATCATATTAAGTTATACATTAAAAATTTCCAATAAAAAACAACAAAAACCAGAAAACAGAAAACAAACAAAAAATTCATATTCTTAAAAGGAAATTAACTGAGCAGATATGTCAAACTGTATTACACACAGAAAACAAATATTTGGCAATCAGTACACATTATTTTCCAATCATTCCCTTATGTTCATATAAAAGTTAAAACTCAGTCTTCCCAAGAATGGAAATTCAATACAGTTTTGAAATTCAATTCCCACATGATGCAGTTTCTTTGAAAAAGTCTGACAGTTCCTCAAAAGGTTAAACACAGAGTTACTTTATGACCCATTAATTTTACTGTAGGCTTGGGAGAAGGACCTGGCAACCTGCTCCCAAAAATCAATCTGCCATTGAAAACCCTATGAATAGCAGAGAAGCATTGCACTGACAAAGTGTTTTGCCTGTTGTATGTAGGGTCGCTATGAGTCGGATACCGACTCGACGGCACCTAACAACAACAACATATCCACCAAATGGATATTTTTGAGCCAAAAATAAGTTTTTTTAAAAATGCAGATGAACAGAGAAAACATTACTCTGTAAAAGATGCCAATCACCAAAGATGACCTATTGAATTTCATTTATATGAAATTTCCTGTTATGGTTTGAATTTGAAGTGTCTCCCAGAGGCTCACAGGTTGAATGCTTAGTCCGCAGCTGGTGGTGCTATTTTGGGAGGTTCTGGAAGGTGGTGCCTAGCTGGAGGAAGTAGTCATTGGGTCATGGGTTAAAGGTTCTATCTGGTCCCAGGTCCCTTCTCTCTACTCTCCTGTCTGCCCTGAAGTGAAGAGCCTCCTCCTCCACACCTTCCTGCCATCATGAAGTTCAGCCTGGCCTCAGGCCCAGAGTTAATGGAGCTAAATGACCATGGCCTGAAAATTCTGAAACTAGGAGCCCAAACAGGTCCTTCCTCCCTTAGATTGTGCCGTGTGTTTTCTCACAGCAATGACAAGTCTGTCACATGTCCAGAATAAGCAAATCTATAGAAAAACATAACAGATTGGTAGTTGGTTTGGGCTACAAGGGAGGGAAACATGAAGTGAGTTCTGATGGATACGGAGCTTCTTTTGGGGGTGATGTAAATGTTCTAAAATTGATGGCAGCAATGCTTGCACAACTCTAAAATTATTAAAAACCACCAAATTGAACATATTAAATGGGCGAATGATATAGCATAAGAATTATATATCAATGAAGCTTTTATACATATATCTAAAAAAATTAATTCTCACCTCTGGCCAGGTGATGCACACATCTCTGCATAATACTTTATCTTTGGTTCTGTCCCACTTGTCCGGAGAGTAGCCACACAGCCATTTTGAAAAGTAAATGTAATCATTTGGCTGTTTTTACTCACAGGCAGTACCTATACAATGCAATGACAGCTTAATTAAACCTGGTATCTTCTTCATCTTCAAGAATTATAAAATGCATTCCACTTACATGAAGCATTTGAAGTAGTCTAATTCATAGAAACAAAGAATGGTGGCTGCTAGGGGCTGGGAAGTTGATATTTAATGAGTATAGAATTTTAGTTTAGTTATAATGAAAATTTCTAGAGATCTGGTGTATAACAATCTGAATATACTTAACACTACAGAACAGTATACTTCAAAATGGTTAAGATTTTTTTGTTCTTTTGAGATGGGTTCTCACTATGCAGCCTAGGCTGGGCTGAAACCTGTGATCTTCCTGCCTCAGCCTCCTAAGTGCAGGGATTATTGGAGTGTACTATCATACCCAGCTTTTTTGAATTTTAATATCATGCCAAGCTTTTTAGTTTTTTTTTTGTGTGTGTGTGTGTGTGTGTGTGTGTGTGTGTGTGGCACTGGGGGTTGAACCCAGGGCCTTGTGCCTGCATGCTTTGCAAGTGCTGGACCACTGAGCTGTGTCCCCAGCCCATTTTTTTTTTTTTTTACTTTTTGAGACAGGGTCTCGATAAGTTACGCAGACTGCCTCTGGTCTTGAACTTGTGATCCTCCTGCCTCCGCCTCCCAAGCCGCTGGGATGACAGAGGCGTGCACCACTGTGCCTGGCCTTTTAAGAATTTTTTTAAAAATTAAAAAGCAATCATGAAATATAGAAGAAGTTTACCTAAATAATAATTCATAAACATGCCATTTACTAAACTCTTACAAGGCATTGGGCGATATACCCTACACACATGATCTCTAGGCATCAACAATGATCCTCCAATTCAGTATCACTGACATCTTACAGACAAGGTTCAAAAAGACTACACAATCTACTCAAGAAAATCAGCTAAGTGGTAGACTAAGAAAGACAGAAACTCCAACATCCAAAGTGCCTCTAGATTTGCAAATCAATTTCACAAACAGTTTACCAATCATCTCCAAAGATGAGTGCACCTATCCTCATGGATATGCAAGATAATGGTACAGAAAAGAAACCTATATTTTCTAATAAGAAAAATTCAGAACAAAGTTGTTTTACAGACATTGAATATATGGATTAACACTGTTACTTTTCCTAATCTACACATCAACTTGTTAGGGTATATTGAGGTGACAATGGGGATTGTGCCTACAGCTGTAGCACTGTGGCATCTGATCCTGTCAGATTTCAGAAGCTAAGCAGGGTTAGGCCTGGTTAGTCCTTGGATTGGAGAGCACCTGGGAACACCAGGTGCTGTAGGCTTGGGAGAAGGACCCAGCAACTCACTCCCAAAAATCAATCTGCCATTGAAAACCCTATGAATAGCAGAGAAGCAGTAACAATACTGTTTTGCCTGTTGTACATAAGATCAATATGAGTCGGACACCGACTCCAAAGCACCTAACAACAACAACATGGGGACTGTACTGTGATAGAGGCATTAACAATAGCATTTTCCCTCAGGTACCCTGAGCCCTGATCTGGTCCTTGAAAGCCCTCTCTTGGTTGGTGCACTACCATACACCAATTGCTTGAAACAGACTTTTCTCCTTCATTTTTTCATTCACAGACCACCAGCTAGAAAGTACTATCTATTCTTTCCTTTTTTAAATTCAACTTTGTCCAATTCTCTCCATCACTTTGCTACTATATTTAATTCAAATTGTTATCATTTCTCATCTAGATTGCTGAAATAGTTTCATAATTGATCTTCCTGCCTGGAAGTTTGCCTCTCCTTTCCTTTCCTCTCCTCTCCTCTCCCTCCTTCTTCCCTCCCTTTCGTCCCCTTTCTTTCGATTCCTCCCCTTCCTTCCTCTCTTCTTTCCTTCCTTTGTTTTTCATTCCTTCCTTCCTTCCTTCTATCCTCCCTTCCCCTTTTTATTTATTTTGAGACAGGGTCTCACTAGTTGCTCAGGCTGCCTCTGGCCTCAAACTCACCATCCTTCTGCCTCAGCCTCTCAAGTCACTAGGACTACAGGGGTATGCTACAGGGCCCAGCTGGAAGTTTGTCCCTGTAATCCAGTCACCATATAGGTCATTATTCCTTTCATCCAAACTCCACTTAAACACAACTATTCATGGTTCTCTTAAGGAGAACATGCCTTCTTGCTGCCAAATGTTGCACTTACTGCACTTTTGCCTGAAATACCCTTTGTTCCTCTAGCATCTAGATAACTCCTAATCATACTTGAGAACTCAGCTCAGAATAGTCTGAGGAAGAGATCTTTCATACACTTTTTTGTGATGCCTTATGCAACCCCTGGTAGCACTATCAGTTTATAAAGTAATTGCTATTTATCTGTCAATTTCCATATTAGACTCGAGTACAGAAACGATGTCTTTGTCATCACTGTATCTCTAATGTTCTCTTTTTCTTTTCCCCTACCCCACTGTCTGCAATGCAGGGTAGTAGAGATGATTATTTGGGGAGAGATGAATATTAGAGTGAGAGAGACCACTTAGTGCATTTAACTAAAACTACTCTGAAAGCCTGGTGCAGTGGTGCATGCCTGTAATCCCATCAACTTGGAAGGCAGAGGAGGGTCTCGAGTTTGAGGAAGGAGGCAGCCTACATGACTTAGTAAGACTCTGACTCAAAATAAAAAATAAAAATGGGATAAGATGAAGCCCAGTGGTCGAGCACTTGAAAAGTATGTGTGAGGCCCTGGGTTCAATAGCTAAGAACCATAAATAAATAAATAAATTAATTAATTAATAAAATGAACAAATACATACATACACACATAAGTACTACTCTGGACAAAAACAATGGGTCCTACTCTCAATAAATTCACGGCCCTGAAGTTCCACTATTTTACTATGGTGTTGTTGTCAGGTGCTGTCGAGTCCATATCTGACACATAGCAACCCTCAGAGGATTTTCAATGACTGACTGTTTCGGGATTGCCTTGGGAGTGGATTGCCAGGTCCTTCTCCCATTTTTGTGGTGCTGGGTATTGAGCTCGGGACCTCAGAGACTGCAGTGCAGCGCTCTACCAACTGAGCTAAATCCCAGCCCCATTTTACTATAGTATGAATTATTACAAATTGTTGAAATTTTTTCTTACAAAGCAGGAACTTTCAGGGGCTTCCGGGTTGGTGACCACATGGGCTTGCTGGGAAAGTGATGTACCCCAAGAAGGCATGTAAGGTCTTATTCTTCCCTATCTTCTAGTATCTTGTCCTAAGTCTTTCTTCCATCTGGCTGCTCCCAAATCGTAGCTTTTATAATAAACTAGTAAACATGATGAAACTGGATGAGACTCATGTGAAACTTGTCCTATCTCTAGACTTTTTGGTGACATGAGCCATTAAATTTTCTTCATCATTTGGGAAAAAAAAATAGGTACTTACTGACTTCTTATTGGGCTGACTGCTATCATATCCAGTGGTAATGTCCCGTATATGCAATATTGCAAATGTCCCACAAAACTTTGGATATTCTTTTGGAGACTCAAAATTGCGAAGCCTTTCAAATATACTTTTAATGGTAGGTGGATCATAACACAAGAAATATGAAGTTTTTGACATATGATAACCATATCTGCATAAAGATTGAAAGTGTTAAAGTTAGATATGAGATAATTCTTTAGAAATTACCAATACATATTACATATTACCAATAAGCCTATTATAATATTATAGAAAGTGGCAGTCTGGCTCCTAGTTCAGATATATCTTAAAAAACAGAAAAAAAGAACTGATTTTTCTCAAAACCAAATTTAGAAAATGAAAGGTAGGACAAACAAAACAAAAACAACAACAGAAAACAGGAAAAAAGAGATAGATAGTAGATAGATAGATTCAGCATGTGAAATTCATAATAGAACTTACTTATCATAAACTTTACTTAGTTGCTCCTTCAATGTTACATTCCTGGTTTCAAGATAAGATGCCATCTCAGCAACAACAACAGCTGCACTGACCCCATCTTTATCCAAAACCGAGGTTCCACACAGAAAACCTGGGGATTAAAAAGCATCTTTAGATAAGGGGAATACTTAAACCTATAATTTCAATAGTTTCACCAGTGGATTTAAGAACCTAGTATCAAACCAGGTATGGTGACATACAACCGAAATCCCAGCACTTGGGAGGCTAAAGCAGGAGGATCACAAGTTTCAGGCCAGTCCAGGCTATATAACAAGAACCTGACTCAAACAAACAAAAAGCCCAAATGAGCCTAGTAATAGATGAAACTCATTAATACTGGATGTATTCAGGGGACCATTAAGTTCTTTTTTCTGATGGAAATGGATCTACATATTTCTGAGTTCTCTATTTCTGCAGTTCGTACATCTCAAAATTTAAAACCAGAAGGCAAAAATTCCTTTCTACAGAATTACTATATTTTTAAAAAAACTGCTCTCAACCAAAAGATTTTAATATTTACTACATACCAATAGACTCTTCAAATGCAAAAAGGACTTCTTTCCCATTTTCCAGGAGGTTTTTTATCCTACTTCCAATCCATTTAAAGCCTGGTAATGTTTCCTGAAATGCAGAAGAAGCCACTCCAGTTAAGTGACTCTGTCACAGATACACATTAGACAAAAACCTGTCACTAAATGCACATAAGACTTGCATGGTGATCTTCTGCTATGGTGCTTTGTCCACAAAGATTTATGTAGTGGCAGACGTATAGTCACAAAATGCCATAACTACATATACTGCCAACTATTGGTGACCTGCCATCTGTCTAGTACAGCAATAGGTGATTTACACCAAATAGAATCCAACGTTTATAAGTGGTGATGAACAGTTAGAAAGTAGCACAAACATATACATAATATAATCATTTATGATTTATTAAGTACTATAAGAGGTACTTTATATCATTAGCTTTTCTAATGCTCATCAACACTGTTACCATAACAAAGGTTAAGAGTTAAATTTGCCCAAGATAGTGCATGTAAGAGACAGAGGCTGGGTTCAATTACACTTCTTCCCTGAAACTGTCCTTTAAGCTACATTTTAACTACTAATCCCCCATGTATCTGTCAGCTTGTTGTGCTGTGGGGTTTTACGTGTTGCTGTGATGCTGAAAGCTATGGCTCTAGTATTTCAGATACCAGCAGTACCACTCATGGTGGACAGGTTGCAGCTGAGCTTCCAGACAAAGACAGACTAGGGAGAAGGACCCAGCAACTCAATTCTGAAACAATTAACCATTGAAAACACTACAAATAGCAGAGAACCATTGTCAAATACAGTGCTGGAAAATGAGCCTCCCAGGCTAGAAGGCATTCAAAAGATGAAAATAGTGACTTCCTCAAAGAAGAGTTGACCTTAATGATGGAAGTGGAGTAAAGCCTTGGGACCTCTCTTTGCTGACGTGACATGACTTAAAATGAGAAGAAACACAATGGCTGCAATGGGGTCAAACATAAAAAGATCGTGTGCGTAGCACAGTGTATGGTAGGGTTTCATACTGTTGTACATAGGGTTACTATGAGTCAGACCTGAGTTGACAGCACCTAACAACAACATAACCACTAATATAAGAAAACTATGAAGGTTGGGTTTAATCTCCCCAAGTAATCAAGAGGTATTAAGTTTTTGATGATACAACATTGTTACAATATATGTTTGAACCAAGTGTACCTTTCCATAACACTGTAGGCTAAGTAAAGCCATCAAGGCAGTTACTATGTCCTTCTTTAGTAATAAGATTTGAGAAATTTTTATCTGATGAACTACCATTCACTTAAAAGGCATGACCTGTTCTAGAGTTAACAGACAGACCATATGATACACACTAATTCTAGAGCTGACCATCACTAACTTGTATTTCCTAATTCACTTCTTTACCTCCTCATCAAAAAAGAAAAACAGAAATGCCAACAACACCCCCTAAAATAAACAAATTTATATTGGTCTATAGAATCATGCTCTTTTTGTGTCTTGTGCTTATATTTTTCTTACTATAAACAAGGAAAACATTAACATTATAATTTAGGATCTTAGGCTTGAATAAAATATCTTCCATTTTGCTATTTGTGTTTTTGAAAGTCTAAGACTGAAAGTTCTATTTCATAAGGAAAAGTACAATTTTCTTTTACTTATCCAATTAGTATTAAGATCTGTACTTTGACTATGACTCAAAAAAAACCGTCCAAGGCGACACTTTCACTGATACTCGGCAAAGATGGTAGAGGCAAAGGAAAAACAACTTAATTGGCATTAGTCCAAGTAGTTGCAACAATACTAACTGCTGGAGCTTCACAAAGTTAATAATCTGGTTGACAGAGGAGCTTCACAAAGTTAATAATCTGGCTGACAGAGAGTCATTACTTGCCTTTTGCATATAGAATCACTGGCTCTTAATTTGCAACTTAGAAGTCTACTTGAAACAGTGTCAGCTGGGTGCAATTTAGTGAGAGGCTGTCTCAAAAAATTAAATGAAAAGGAGAGGGCACTCGGGATGCAGCTAAGTGGTAGAGCACTTGCCTAGCATGTGCAGTGCCCTGTGTTCAACTCTCCAGTATTAAAAAAGAAGCACAAGAAGAAGAAAAAG
>VMDO01013042.1:19534-59885 GCA_007922755.1 Pedetes capensis | reverse complement strand
ATTTCATGCTGAGAAACACCTCGGAGCCCTTCCTCCCTGACAGGTGCCATTCCAGGAGCCTGCACAGCACAGCTCGCGGAGCTGAGCGCCTAGACAGCAGGGGCAAACAGTGAACAGAGAAAGAGAGGGACCCGGGCTCAGGGGCAAAGCTCGGCATGAGGAGGGCCTGGTGGGGCGCAGGGGAGGCTGCTGACCTTTCTGATGAGGAGGCCAGAGTGGGGCTTCTTGGAGGAAGATGGAGGGAGGATGGGCGTTGGGAGAGGGGGATCAGGGGGCAAGGTGGCCTGGGTGTCCAAGCTGCAGCTGAGTGAACAGGGCGAGGGGGCAGGAGGTAGGTCAGGCCTGGGCTGGGGACACTGCAGAGAGCGGAGGCCTTTGCCCTGTCTGAGCTGTGAGCCACAGGAGGGCTCTGAGCTGCAGAGTGACCAGGACCCTGACCATCAAAAAGCTACAGCTGCTGCGTGAGCAGACTTTAGCAACAAAGTAAAGCCAGGTGCGTCTGCTGGAGCACCTCCGTGTCCTGACTCTGTTCTCACGGGATACCCAGGTTCTTCCTGAAATGAGAATCTGAGCATTCAACTTGGGGAAAGGGAGAGTTGGGGCCAACTTTCCCTGCTGGAGCCCCTCTGCCCCACAATATTTTACAAGTGTTATTGAGGTGTAATTTAAATGCTGTAAAATCCAGCCAGGTGTGGAGATGCATGCCTGTAATCCTAGCACTCGGGAGGCAGAGCCAGGATTGACCCGAGTTCCAGATCAACCTGGGCGACACAGCAAGACCCTGTCTCAATAACCCCTGCGCCCCCCAATTAATAAATAGTGTAAAAGTTTTGGAGGTGTATGGTGCAATGGCAATTGGGAAATTGATAACATGGTGCAATCAGGCCCACATCTAATTTTAGAACCTCTCCGTCGCCCCTGAAAGAAATCTGATCCCCAAGGTAGTCACCCCCTACTCTCCCCAGCCACTGGCAATCTTGGCTCTGCTTCTGTCTGTGCACATCTGCCTTCTCTGCACGCTTCTGGGAGAGTCACACAGTATGTCCCCATGGACCCCACAGCTGATGTGAAGACTGAGACAGGGGTGCAGTGACATCTGGCAATGGGCGAGGGGTGCCCTCAGGCCTCCAGGTGGCGCCAGGCTTGGGGTCAACCCAGCTCAAGCCCCTGTGGTGTCCAGTAGGCTGGAAGCCTCTGCTGTCATCGCAGGTCGCTCCTCCTTAGGCTGCCGCATGTTCCGTCCAGCCCACCACCAGGTCCGGTGCTGAGAGCCTGCCTCAACAAGCCACATGCACAGAGATCTCCGTGTTACACGTCGGTTCCTGGGAGCCCGCCTAGGGCCCCCCGTCAAGACCATGGTAAAACTAAATGGGTAAGGAGTCTTCAAATGAAAGGGGAAGATGGAAAGATCTTGGTCTGGACTGGCTGCCATAGCTGGCGCTACAGAGTTTGGCGATTACTGTCCCCTCCCTCCATACCCAGCTGAAGGCAATAAGGCAATAAAAGTCTCCCACAAAGCACCAGAGGTGTGCCTAAGTGGCAAGAGCTGGCCTAGCATGCAAAAGGCTCTGGGCTCCATCTCCATCCAGCACTGCAAAAACAAAACAAAACAAAACAAAACAAAACATTGCAAAACAAAGGCTTTCCGCTTGGCCACCCCAAGGAAGCAGTGAGATTTAAGAGGAATGGCCCTGCTCTCTGATCGTCTAAACATAAAGGCCAGAAGCCCCTTGGACCTGGCTGGCCACCTGGCAGAGGACACTCAAGTAGGTAAGAAGCGGCCAGAGAACCTGCCTGTCCTTGTCTCTCCCCTCTGCCCTGCCTGTCTTTGCATTGGGTAATAAGTGAGAGGGAAGACAGCACAAGCCTTATAAAGAGGCCACACACGTCTCTCCTGCTTTCATAACTGTGGGGCAAACGGCGTTGCCAACAGGAGCTACTTTAATGAGGCAAAGTTCTGCAGAAGCAGAGGCCTTCCTGTCTCCAGGAGGCAGGGAGTTAAGGACAGCAGCAGAAGCCAAGATTGCAGTGGCCAGCGGGGCCAGTGGACACATGTGGACAGCCTCATAGGTCAAGGCAAGAAGGTCAGGTTTGCTTCTAAGGCAGTGGGAATCATTTCTGGTTCCATGTGTGCTTGGGATACTTTGGGTTTGACTTGAGGGAGGTGAGGATTTTTTCCTTTGGGGAGTTTGAAGCTTAGATTCCAGCCTCAAGACTCAAGATGCCCTGAGACTTAGCTGGAATCCTCACAAGTCTCCCAGGGGAAGTGCTGCCATTTTTTATTATATGCTAGGCACAGTGCTGGGCACAGTGTAATATTATCTCACTTAATCCATTCAACAACTTGCAGGTAGAAGCACTATGGCAGTTCCCTGAGATCCAAGGATGTAAGAGACTCCCCTGAAGTCACTTAGCTCTTTGGCCTTTGTGATCCCAGAGCCACCTGCTATAAACATTGGGCTCTACACCTCCCCCTAGATAACCCCTTGACGAGGTCTGTGCCTGGCGGAGAGTTGCTTAGCCCAGTTCCCTGAGTGCTCCAGGAGAATCGCAGGTCTAACATTTTGGAGGTGAGAAAGCAGATCTCTGGGAGTCTGCTGGCTAACAGGAAGAGCTCCCAGTGCTGCAGGAGAACTGAATTGTCTACAGATTTCTGCAAATGAATGGAGCTGCAGAAGCCAATCTGTGAGGTATGCTATTCTTGCAGCTGACCTCCTTGTGCTTGGAAGTTGCTGGGAGGAGGGTTCCAGACTACTGGATTCACATTTTGTATGCAATCAAATGCAAGGTTCTGCCAGCTTTGCTGTACCTGGGGTGAGATTTAAAGTTCACTTTATTACCTCCTAGGGCTGAAGTTAGCCTATTTAAGGAAGAAACATTCAACAAATACGAAACTTTCTGCAGCAAACTTAGAAGGTTGAAGTCAAGATACTCAGTTTACTTCATCTCCAACTACAGTTTTCCCAATATTCTGGAGGTCGAATGTCAGCCAAATCGAATCATTGCTATAGATTTACTGGATGGAATTATGCTGACAATAAAATGGGATGTTTTGGAAATGATGCTGATTAGTCCTGCGTAACGTCTCTTGGAAGGGGGTTATAGAACTCACTTTAAAGCTGGAGGGCAGGGGAGATTGTGCGTGCTGCTGTAAATTACCCCACTCATGCTTTTTAAGCCCTGCTGGTAGGCATCCAGGTATGTTGGTTGCTCTAGCCAACATATGTTGGCTCTGGTAGGATCCCCAGAGCCTCCGTGCAGGTGTGATTTCTAGAAATGATCACCAGCAATATCAGAAACAATATCTCCAATAATGAAAGTCATAAATCATAGACTCTAGGAATGATAAATCCAAAATTAAAAAATAGCCTTGCATGGGAAATCCAGTAAAGGGTGTGAGTGCTGAGCACCTAGGGAAGAGCATACCCCAAAGTCGTGGGTAGGGCCGGTGCTTTGGTTATGCGGGTTTAGGGTGCAAAAGAAATCACTTTGGCTGAAGTAGTAAACATTGAAAAGAAGTTACAGGTTTCATCAGGGGAACCTGAAATTTGAGTTATGATTGCAGAAGTTCTCACCCAGCAGCCAGGAAGATCTTTTTAAAACTCTCTCACCCCTTGGTAACACAGTATAGGCATCCACTTGGCAAAGGGGAAGGCCTCGGCATCACTGAGGCCAGGAAGACACAGCAGGCTCCTGAGGCCATCTCTGATCTCAGGCGCCATCACTGTCCCCCTGGCTCTGCTTCTCAGCTACACGGGCCCTGACAGGATCCCCAGGTGGCAGGTGCTGTCTTAGGACCTTTCACCTAGAGTGCCCTGTGGGGTTCTCCCCTCTTTGGCCTGGTTGATCCAACCCACCCTTCTACTCTTAGCTCAAGCACCACTTCAAGGACTCTTTAGTCTGTCTGGCTATGGAATTACCTGCACCCTGCTCTTTCCACCTGGAGCCTTCATCTAAACCCCTGTTGAGTGCCATTACTTTGCAAATGTCTGTCTTCCATATAAGTCTGTCAACTCCATGAGGACAGGCACTGTATCTTCCTGGCTTGCTGCTGGGTCCCTGAGTGCCTAGAACAAAGCCAGGCATAGAGCAAAGGTCCAAACAGTATTTCAAGGTATTATTATGTTTAAAAGATTAAATGAATATAGAGTAGTTGTAAGAATTAGTGTAATCTAGATAACAGACTTAGGATTGTGCCTGCCTCAGAGAATTTGTTCCATAATTATGTCTAATAAACAAGTGGATAGGAAGCCTATAATTGTCTATGATTACTAGGAAGTCTTTGACCTCTTCCTTAATAAAGACTTATTCTATATGACAACTGAAAGTGGATGCTAGGCTGGAAGAAAGGGAATAAAGGGGCCCTCTGTAGCCATCTGCTTCCCGGGTACCTGCTGAGACATGGATATCCATGTGAGCTCTCTCTGCTATGACAAATAGCTGGATCTGGCGGGCAGTACTTCCCTACTTGACATTATCATTTGCAAATAGTATGATTGCTAGTAGATAATACCCTCTTACAAATGGCCTAGTCTACAGCCAGTAACACCTTTACAAGTGCCTGGTCAGTGGTCAGTAATACCCCTTACATAAGAAGACAACAGGTGCCTCCTGGTCTGGGCTAAGAAGTGAGCAATCTCCTTTGTGACTAGACCTCTCCTGCAAAAAAAAGGAAAACCTGTTTTACAACCTGAGAAAGCCATCCTAAGTAAAATGGTGAAAGAAGTATGACAAAAAGTAAATAAAAAAGATGAGAAATATCTGTTTCCTTAATGAGATATGAACTTTAGACCTCCCCCAAAGTCTGACCCCTTGATGGAGTTGTATGGAGATGCCCTCAGTTGTCTGCTTATTGTTAGGTGCCATTGAGTGTGACCTGACATAGAAATCCTATGTGCAATAGAGTGAAACACTACCTAACTGTGCCACACACATGAGTTTTTAATATTTGAGCTCATTGTTGCAGACACTGTTTCTTCTCATTCTGAGTTGTGCCACATCAGCAAATGGAGGTCCCAGGGAGCTTACTCCATTCCTGTCATTAAGGTCAACTTTACTTTGAGGAGGCAACTCTTCCCCAGTCATTTTTCAAATGCCTTCCAGTCTAGAGGGCTCATTCTCTGCCACTATATTTGACAGTGTTTCTTTGCTATTCATAGGATTCTCAAGGATGAATTGTTTTGGGAATGGGCTGCCAGGTCCTTTTCCATAGTCTGTCTTAGTCTGGAAGCTCAGCTGAAACCTGTCCACCATGGGTGGCCCGCTGGTACCTGAGATGCTGATGGCATTGCTTTCAATATCACAGCAACACACAAGCCCCATAGCACCACAAAATGAATAACTGCAAACATCTGTGGATATCTGCAGACTACCAAGGACAACTGTCTCCATGTGTATCATTCTGCAGATGTTTGGAGTTGCCCATAGCCTCACTGCTGGACCTGCATGCTTCCTGACCTCCAACTCAGAAGTGTAAATGCAGCTGTCCACGGACCTGCACAGCTGGACCTGCCTGCTTTCTGTGCTATTTCAGAAAGTGTCACTCTCTCCTTTCAGTCTTTTCATTTCCCTTCCCCCTACCAGCCTAAGTCCGATGCCTGCTTCCTCTGGCACTCAGGACACTCTCCTGCTCTCTAACTCCAAATAAACTAGCTTCCAATTCCTTTCTAGGTCCATTTTAAAGTTATTTCATCAATGAGACCAAGAGTCTAAAGAGGCATCCACAGCCCACTGACAACAATAAAATTGCCACATCATTGTGGATCCCCAGTGCTTTGTAAAGCAACAACTGTAGTGAAAATTTTTAGAAAGTTCTTCTGTTAAGTTGAAATATGCCGAATAAGTCTTAGTTTTGTTTTCTGGAGTTGCATGGAAAAGTTTTCCCCTTCTTCATATGACAGGTGTCATCTACTTGAGGCCAAACAATTGTGGTTCCTGCACTCCTTGCTCTTATATTCCTTGTACCTTCCTGTCCTCTAAACTCAGCATCACCGGTTCCCAGAATCATCTGTACTAGACATGGATTCTCCCCATGTTTCCATTCTTTATAAAAGTGCTCTAATTGCAAAGATGTTCTTAAAGCTAATTCCTCTCAAATACCCCTATGTCATTCTAATAGTCTCATATGTCAAATATAGAGAAGGGAAATATTTTTAAAAAATAAACAATGCTCATGAAGCTCTGGCAAATGGGCACATTCATGATTAACCTTTAAAATATTCATATTATTTAGCTAAGTTATTTTAACTTCTAGGACTCTGTCAGAAGGAAACAATCAATAAAGGCACACATAATCCATCCATTAAAGTATAGGCTGTAAAGAAAAAAATCAAAGGCAGCAACCACATTACCCATCAAGAGGAAGACATAAAGGGTTAAATAGACCATCTTTTCTTGCTATTTCTTCCAACATCCAACCCATAAACATGGGGTTTAGCCAAGTTGGTAGGGTGCTTGCTCTGTGCTCCCTGAGGTCATGGGGTTGATCCATAGCACCGCGAAGATGGGAGAAGGAACTGGCAGCCCACACCTGAAACAATCCCAGAACAACCAACCATTGAAAACCCTACGAATAGAAGAGAAGCACTGAGATAGTGCTGGACATGGCACAGTGTCGGACAGTGTTTCGTTCTGTTTTACATAGGGTTGCTATGAGTCGGAGATGCCTTGATAGCACCTAACAACAACAATAACACCACCACATTCTCTCCTCTAAAAGCAGCGACAAAGCTATATGTATACACATATCACATAGACACACAACTTTCTAACCATCACAAACTTTTTTTCTCAGTTTCTCAGTCTTTCTTTCTTGCTTTAGGACAGGTAGAGTTGCTAGATATGTAAAGCCTGGTTCCTTGAATGTCTACATGGAGTGCAGATCTCTGCCAACAGGATTGGCTTTTTGTAAATTGCCAGTTTGCTAGTCTAGTTAGCCTGCCTTAACTGATACGTAGACCTAGCCCACATTAGTTGAATGTCTGAACAAATGCAACAACTAATTAATGAAGACACAAAGGTAGAAAGAACAAGAAGACCCACAGGTAGATAAAATGAAGAAGTAAAGCAGAGAGCAGTGGAGGCATCCTTCTCCAAAATGAAACAAAACCCTAGAACTCCAGAAAACTTTCTCCCAAACTTAGTTTTACAAAAATTATGTGAGTGTAAGCAAATTTTTATATACAATAACATTTAAAAAGTAAAATTTGATCACTTCTTTCATATAGTGGCTACAACCAAAATCTGTATTTAACATGCAGGAGATAAAGCAAAGCAAGACTATTGTTTAGTCAGAGAGAAGTTCAAATAGTCTCTCTTTGCTTCTTTTTCTCTTTAGGATTTTGAGATTTCATAAAGTTTTACAAATATGAAATAGGGAGAAGGGCTTGTTTTAGTGAATCCTGGTTGAAGTCAGGTTGTGATGGTTTACCAGTACAATCCCAGGTTTTTGTGGTGATTCACTGCCAGTTCCATCCCATCTCAGTCCATTCTCCAATCTCCTGCCCCAGTGTTCTTCCCTGTGTGACGGTGATCATGTCACCCACTCCTTCGTGTTAGATCCCTTCTTTGCCCTAGTGTAGCCTCTAAGTTGAATTGGTGTACCATGATCTGGTTCTCCCTGATGTTCAGCAACTCTCTTCCATGTGAGTTACACTCCAGGCTCAGCATACACTTGTAATCAACAAGAGCCAGAGATGTTTTCACTCTTCTTCCCCACAACTGTAAGCACATTGGAGGCAATTTCTATTACTTATCATTTCTGCATATATTTAGGTATTTATTTATCCATTCCACAGATATTTACTAATTGCCTTCCACAGACCTGGCATTGTAGTAGTTGTTGAGTAATGATCAAAGTGAGAAAGGTCCACGCTCCCCTGGAGCTTCCCATTTTGAAAGAAATGCTAGCCAATCAAGCATGTTGTTAGAATGACTGAGGATTTTGAAGTAGCATAGGTGCACGTTAATGATCAGAACATGAGATTCCAAAATTTCTGCATGGCAGGGACCTATGCTCAGAAATGTGAGCGGAAGGGCAGAGTACTCAAAATGGGCTTGCCTGGTACTTAGGGGAAGACAATCTAAGTACTCCTTTGAGCCATTCAGCAGGAGGCCATTGCTTTCTGGAAGAAATAGTAATTAAGCTAAGATCTGAAAGATGAGGGAATTCATCCAGATAAAGTAAAGCAAGGAGGGGCCAGAGTTCCAGCCCTGGGAACAGCATGAGGAATGGCAGAGGCAGAAGGTAATCAAAGACCAGAAGGGCTGGGACAGAAGGGGTAAGACTCTGAGAAGTTTGTATAAGTCGGGAGGGCAGGGAAGGCCTGACTCATCCATCCATGTGGGATGGTTCTGAATCCCGAGGACCATGAAAAGCCTCTGCAAGGCTTTAAGCGAAAGTCTGGCATCTGACTTTTGAGCTTGTTTTTGACTCACCCTTGTTGGAGCCAGGGCTGGGATTTAGTTCAGTTGGTAGAGTGCTGTGCTACAGTCTCTGAGGCCCCGAGTTCAATTCCCAGCACCGCAAAAATGGGAGAAGGACCTGGCAATTCACTCCCAATGCAATCCCAAAACAGTCAGCCATTGAAAACCCTATGAGGGTCGCTATGAGTTGGATACTGACTCGACAACACCTAACTAACTAAACTAACTTGTTGGAGCTGGGAGCCATCCCTGAAGAACACATCTTCTTAAACAGGCCTGTTTCCTGCTCCTTGTTATACTTCACCCAGTCCCATATTTGGTAAGTTGAACTTAAAAATAAAATATGATTGTAACAGCAGCAGATAATCACTCACATATGCTACCATTTCCTCTAAAATGTCAACTTCCCCATGTTTGAACTGCTAGTTAGAAAAACAAGCTACAGGCACAACTTTTGGATGAAAATTTGCAAAACAATCCGCCCAAGATACAATTGCCTCTGTAATATTTCATGAAGCCAGCAAGAGCAATAACACCCCAAATCACGACTCAATATCTTCACTGGAGGTGAAAAATGTCTTAAACATGTTTAGATTCTTTAGTCAGAAGTCCATTCAACCACATGTGACAGTGATGGCGCTATAATGGATACAATTTCCTCCTATCTGCTGTGGCATTGATAAAATATTCATGTGAAATGGCTATTTCTGAACACCTGGGGGCATCTTGCAGTATTTTACAGATAGTCTTGTTTTCCTAACTCACCCACGTCCTCCTGCCTCCATAGCTGTACAGTCTGAGTCTGCATTCCAGTTGTGAGGACAGGGACCCCAGGAACAATGCTTTGATTCAGCCATGTGAGCTCATAAATGTGCAACTGGTCTTTGAGGAAAGCCATTATTCCAAAGTCCACCCTTGGAAGAAAGATTCTTTGCAATGTAACAGGCATTTATGGGGTGTTTTCCCATGTGCTCTCTCTGCGGAAGTTTCACAACAAATTACAGGTGACTGTCCACAGACATCTCAAACTCTACATGACAATCCTGTCCTTTCCCCCATTCCCACCAAAACCACAAGGTTTCTTGCCTCCTTTTTCTCAGCTGTTCAAGGGTTAGAAACACAGAAGGAATGGTTTCTTTAGTTTCAACCATATTGCACCTTTGAGGGGTTGCCAGGTCCCACAGATTCCATGTGTGGTGTTTTCACTGGCAAATATCCCTTCCTTCCATCTGACCATATTTTCTGCCAATGTCATCATCTTCTGCTGCTCCACAGCAGCCCACCTACGGGATCTTTATAACTTCTGTTTTTGTTTTTACATATGAGCCCACTGGATAGAAGAATCCAATAACCTGGACCTCAACACCTGGAATTTAGGCTTTTCAGAAGCAACCTTGAAATAAGGATATGAGAGCAAATAATTAATTTGGTGGCTAATCCCAGGAGATTGTGGTAGGAGGATGGAGAAGTCAGGCAGGGAAGGGAAATCAGCTAAGGAAGGGAGAATTACTGAGCAACTGACCACTGGAGCATTTTAGAAGCCATTGCAAAGCACCTAACTCAGAGAAGTGAAGGAACTGCTAGATTTATATACTCCAGTTCCCATTGGACATTTATTGGAGGCTCACCTGGGGTGTCATTCTCTGGGCTTCTGATTGGGCAAAGAGATGCCTAACCAGAAGGTGGAAGTTGGCCTCATGGGCTCTGATGGCAATAGCCAAGAATACATGGGTGGGCCTGGTCAAGGTCCACTACTTCATTTAAAGATTCTTCTGTAACAGTCTTTGGCTTCTTCTATTGCCATGACCATGACCTTAACTATACACTTGGGGAAGAGAAGGAAGAGAAAGGGATGAGGACAAAGAGGGACAGATAGTCACAAGAGTGAATGAAAACTGCAAGTATAGCTCAACTCCATCCAAGATTCCACTCCATAAGCAGTTGTCCTGGAATCAATACACAGAAAGAAATACAAGTCACTTGTTTCTCTGGTTAGTTGGTCAGTTCCTGAGGCTGTCACATCACAAGTGCTCAAAACACTGAAGGGAACTCTAGTGTTTAAATGTAGGAGCATCCATATTTTTTCAGATGAAAGGCTACTGAATCCAAACTATCTTTCACTTTGTCTTCTTTAAAAGACTTTGTCCCATGCTGGAGAGAAAGCTAGATGCATTGGTCTGCTTGGGAGATAAAGGGTCAATATCCAAAGTAGACACTTTTTCAAAATTTAATTCATTCATTAGACAGACTGAGCGCATGTTATGAGCTAAACATTTCTAGAAGCTGAGGAATGAATCACCACCACTACCACCACCTCTATCATCAACAGATCCTTCTCTCCTCTAGTATTTGCTCATAGGGACCCCTTTTCCTGATTTCTGTGGATAGAAAGTTAGGGTTTCTATGGAAATCTTAGCTACCTACATGGCCACCTCTCTGCTGCATGACTGGAACCCATGCCTGAGGGCAACTCAGGGAAGGAAAATCAACCTAATCTGAGAATCTCCCAAAGTTAGGTCCCAATTCTCCATGTTTTGATTCTCATCTCCAATCCCATCCATGGGTTTTGTTTTCCTCTTCACAGTTCTAAAGGGAAGTGTGTGTGTGTGTGTGTGTGTGTGTGTGTGTGTGTGTGTGTGTGTTTGTACATGTGGGCATGCTTGAGTGTGGGTGTCCAGATTTTTTAGCTTAACATTCAGTAGGAGGGGTGGACCACAGTGGGCAGATGCCACCATGTCAGCTCATATTCTATTTTTTTATCCATGTTTTTCTGATTTTAAATAGAATAGATTCATTGAAGAAACTTTAGAAAATGTATTAACATACAGAAGAAAACAAATTTATGCATAATCCTGTATCAGACAAAATAGCATTTCATATAGTTTTTGTTTATACTGAAATTGAAAGGTCTGAATAATTTTGTACTTTGGTTTTTGAGCCTAATGATAAATCCCAAGTTTGCTTTCCATTCACATCACAGATTCTGCACTTGTAACTTTAGTACCTACAAAATATATCGTGTGAATGCACAGACATAAATTAAACTGTTTCCTATTATGGTCAGGTTCAAATGCTTCTAGTGTTTGTTATAATAAATGAATTTAAATCAAATGGCACTCTGTGTGAAGTTTTATTTGCTCACCTGCTTTTATCAGATGAGGATTCCTTAGAATACAGTAGGAAGTGTGGAGTTATTGGGTCCAAGGCAATGTCATGAACATTGCAGTGGTCCTGTGACATTGCCATCTCATCACTAGTAGGCATCCCCAAAGGATTCAATACATCTGTCTGATCACAACTGCTATGGCACCCATCATATCGGTATTGCCTAAGGTGACATGCTCTATCAGGATTTTATGTCTTCATTTGCACATTCCTCTAACATTCTCTCTTCCCTGATGTGTTCCCCCCTGGACTCCTCTACCCACCTGGAAAATGCACACACATACACACACACACACACACACACATGCACACACACATGCAGTGCCTATTATAGATTATGTGGGTTACTCTCTAGCTCAGGTTAGATGGTGGTTTCAGGGTAATTTCTATTAACTTATGATTTCATCTGCTAGATCCCATTCAAATGCAAATGTATTATTTTTAAAAACCTTAATAAATGTTTTATTGTTGTTGTTAGGTGCCATCGAGTCAGTATCCAACTCATAGTGATCCTACGGACAACAGGAGAAACACTTTGTCAGTGCTTCTCTGCTATTCATAGAGTTTTCAATTGCAGATTGCCTTTTGGGAGTGGGTTGCTGGGTCCTTCTCCCAAGCCTGCAATATCTGGTGTTCCTGGGCAGTCTCCCATCCAAGTACTAACAAGGCCCAACCCTGCTTAGCTTCTGAGATCTGACAGGATCAGATGCCACAGTGCTACAGCTCCAGGAACCTTAATAAATAGTATTTATTTAATACATGCTATCTAATATTGCATGGCAAGCAGATATCATCTCTCCTTATTTCAAAAATGCTTTTGAGTCTCATCTGCTTAGGGTGGCCTCAGGGAAGAAATGGCCTTGCCTTTTACTTAGTAGCTGATGCATTTCATCCTTAGAGTGGAAGGATGCCCGCTTTTCTCTCTCTTACAGTCAGGCACCTCATTAGCTGGCAGGAGCCTGTGCTGGCTGTTGATCTGCCAGTGCAGCCACACTGCAATGAGGCACGACATTGTGTGTGCCATCTCAAGGAGAGATTTAGACAGTGGTGGGTAGCCCTAGGTTATACAAGGACAGACTCAGAGAAAGAGAGCCTGTGACTTTATCAAATATAAAAGCAGATCCTTCTTTCCTTTGCACCTTAAGGAAAACCCAGCTTCTCAAGAGAAATCTTACACCACTCTAGGGAAAGCAGAATCCCACAGCCACTTCCACAACAACTCAGTAAAATCAACCCCTTCCTCTAGAACACCATACCCCTTTCTCAGAGGCAGTAACAGGGAGGAAATAGAAAGTACTGTCCCCTGTCCCTGTATTTAACAAAAAGGAAGTCTTCATTGCCAGGGTTCATTCTCTGGATTTGGCCTGTTTTCAACATCCTTGCTCCTCTTGTCTTTATGCATTTGCCTTGTTTTTGGTTGTTAACTTCTTAATGTTATGGTTGCAAATTCTAAAATTAGAGAGCTATTTCCCACATCAGCTTCTAAAGTCAGTTGCCCCTTTTGTCCAACCAATTTTTAAATATCCTCTATGATTGAGATTCACAATTATTTAGGGAGTTATTCTCGATATTTACTCTAAATAATCCCCTTTGTCCACTATAAATTTCTTCTGTTTCATGCACACCTCCTACAAACTTCCGGTACCATTCCTCTTCCTCTTTTCTGGAAGACATTTTAATTAAAATACCAGGGTTGTGTTAACCTACTTCAGCAATAAGCTCTCTTTTATGTAGCTCTTTTCAGTGAGGCCCCAAATCAGCAAAGTGACTTTCATCAGCCTGTTTGGTTTCTCTCTCCTGCCTTTGTTCTGTGCTTTTTGTTGGATTACAGAGCCTCACATTTTAATTCATCCCCAACCTCTCTTCCCCACTATGCAGTTTACATTAATAAATTCATCTTCACGATGATGCACGCAATGCTGCACCTCTCCCCACGTCATTGATTACTGTGTCCTTTGAAGGTTCAAAGGTACGTCAGATCTACCAGGAAAAAGGAAAAGAAAAAAACACATTTAATATTCTCCAACATCTGAGGTTTCCCTGGGTACTGCGGTTTTGATGTTATGATGGTAAAACAACTGCTTAAAGAAGAGAACCCTGTGTGATAAATATTCAATGGCTGTGTAATACCCATTCTTTCTTAAAAGACAGAAGGAGCAGCCTCCTTTCTCGAAGTCAGCATTGGCAGATGCAGACATCATTTAATAACTGAGCTCAGGAAATCTTCTCTGGGACCAAGAGAGAGAAGTCAGCAGCCCAGCTGTTCTGTGATCTTGCCCCACAGGAAGGGAGTGATTCTATTTCATTTGTTTCCCAGTTCTTCTCCATATTAAACTCTTCAAGAGCTTTACCTATATGGAAATCTCTTTGAAAATCAGTGACTTCTAGATCATGAGAGAATATGTTTTGAGCACTTGCTTTGAATTAGGTGCAGATCTCACAATCATCTTTCCCCTTCAACATTCAAACCATCTGTGTGATGTAGGTTCCTTACATTCCCATGCTATGGATGAGGGAAGTGAGGCCCAGAAACGTTAAAGACCTTGCCCAGGGACATATTTCTGGCGAGTGAAGGTGCCAAGACTTGAACTCTGGCCATTTTCCTTGGCACCTGGGCACTTACCCATTCATCTCCTGCATGGCGATATTTCCACATGAAAACTTTAATGACCACAAGAGTTTCACTCTAGATATCTTCCAGTTAAGCATGTATGTATCACATTTATCTTTGATCTCGTTAATGAGCTCCATCTTCTGAATATCTTCAGAACTTAACTGTGTCTTACTCCCCTACCCGTGTTTCACTGCTACCACCCTGGTCCAAAGCAACATCCCTCTTGCCTGGATTGCAGCACGGTCCTCCTAACAGGTCCCTGGCTTGTTACCTTGTGGCCACATCTTCTACCCACTCCCAGCAGCCAGAGTGGTCCCATTAAAAACAGGAACTGAGTAACATCATTCTTCTGCTTCACGGCTCTCAGTGGGACCTCCTATCCTTGGGGTAAAATCAATGTCCTTCCATTCGCCTACGATGTGTTATGTAATCTGCCTTGTGCCCCTATTACCCCAAGTTCCCTAGAATCTCTCTGGCTCAGTTCATTTGCACTGGCATCATGGGGCACATCAGATGCATTCCCACCTGAGGGCCTTTGTGCTTGCTGTTCTCCCTGCCTGGAATATTCTTCCTTTAATATCTACCTAGTTGCTGTGTTCATTTCTTATTGCTGCTGTATTAAATTATAGCTAATTTGTTTTTGTTGTTGTTAGGTGCCATCAAGCTGGGTCCAACTCATAGATACCCTATGTACAACAGAACAAAACACTACCCCACACTGTGCCATGTTCACAATCTTTTTTATGTTTGAGCCCATTGTTGCAGATACTGTGTTTCTTCTCATTTTGCATCACACTGCATCTGCAAATGGAGGTCCCAGGGGCTTTATTCCATTCCTGATATTAAGATAGACTTTATTTTGAGGAGGCAACTATTTTCCAGTCATCTCTTGAATGCCTTCCAGGCTTGGACTCATTTTCTGGCACTCTATTTGACAATGCTTTTCAGCTAATCATAACATTTTCAATGGCTAATTGTTCCCAGAGTGGGCTGCCAGGTCCTTCTGCCTAATCTGTCTTCATCTGAAGGCTCAACTGAAATCTGCTCAACATGGGTGGCACTGCTGGTATCTAAAATACCAGTGACATAGTTTTCAGTATCACAGCAACACACAAGCCCTGATAGCATGACAAATTGACAGAAACTTGGGATATAACAAATTTGTTGTTGTTGTTGTTAGGTGCCATCAAGTTGGGTCAAAAAACACCACAAACTTATTATATTATAGTTATAGGGGTCAGATGTCCCAAAGAGATCTCATAAGGCTATGATCAAGGTGTGGTCAGGGCTGAGTTCATTCTGGGGTCTCTGGAGGAGGGTCCTTTCCATTGCTGTCCCGGCTTCCAGAGGCCCCCTGCATCATCAGAGGTAGCATCTTCCAATCTCTTTGGCTCCAGTTTCCTATTTCTCTCTTATATTCTTGTGATTACATTTAGCCCACCAGGATAATTCCAGATTCTCTTCCAATCTCCGAGTCTTTAACTTCATCATGCTTCTTTTGTCTTAAAAGGCAGCATATTCATAGGTTTCATCAATTAGGATGTGGGTGTCTTCGGAGGCCCTTATTCTGCCTAACACAGCAGCTCTTTCCCTTTCTTCATATGGCTACTTTAAAATATCCTACTTTCTGGTGCCAGCCCAGCATTTCTAGAATATCCCTAAAACTTCATACCCCCTTCCATGCTTTATTTTTCTTTTCTTTTCAACGTAATAGCACACCATACAAATACTTATTTATTTCATTGATTATTTGTCTCTTCTACTAGAATGTAAGCTCCATAAATGCAAGAATTTTTGTCAGTTTCCATCCCCTATGCCCAGCTTAGTGCCTGGCATATTGTTGTTGTTGTTGTTGTTGTTAGGTGCCATCTAGTTGAGTCTGACTCATAGTGACCCTACCTACAGCGGATCAAAAACGCTTCTCGATTATGTGCCAGGCACATAATCTTATTTATATTTAAGACCATTGTTGCAGACACTGTGTCACTCCATCTAGTGGAGGGTTTTCCTTTTTTTTTTCATGGACCTGCCATGCTCCCAAACATGATGTCTTTCTTCAGGCACTGATCTCTCCTGACTACATGTCTAAAATATATAAGACACAGTCTGGCTATTCTTGCTTCCAGGGAGCACACTGGTTGCACTTCTTCTAGGATAGACCTGTTGGTTCTTTTGGCAGTCCATGGTATATTCAATATTCATCTCCAGCACCGTAAGTCAAAAGCACAAATTCTTTTCCTGTCTCCCTTGTTCAATGTCCCAGCTTTCACAACCATATGATGTGACTGAAAATACCATGGCATGAGTCAGATGCACCTTCATCTTCAATGTGACATCTTTATTTTTCAATACTCTAAAGAGATCTTTGCCACAGCTTTTACTAGAGCAATGTGTCTTTTGATATCCTGACTGCTGCTTCCACAGGTATTGATAGTAGTTACTTAATAAGTACTATCTTTCTGGAATAACTTTATTCCTACTCTTTACCATGAGCTGAAATATAAAGGATCTTAATCATATTAGGAGATGAAAAATGAGCAAGAGTTTAATCAACCATGATTCACTGAGTACCTATTATGTGACTTCCATTAGTTAAATGGTGTGTGAAATACAAACGTGCATCAGAGGAGATGTTGGCCCACCATTTATTGTAGTGAAGGTTGTATACTGCTCAAAACCCTTGGAGGAGAGGGGGAGGGTTGATATCCACCCTCTGTTCCATAGCTACATGTGCACGGGGGCTGGGTCTTGCAGGAGGATGGCTATTTCTACCTCACTTGAAGTTACTGGCAAGTGTATCCGACCTTGGCATGACCCAGCTGGCAAGAGCTGGCTCTAAGTTCTTACTCCAGTGGGGAATTAAAGTTTATTAGACACAGCAAGATGAAGTCATGAAGGGCAGAAAACTCAGAGGAGGTGGGCTATTTCAGGTATGTTGTTGTTGTTGTTGTTGTTGTTAGGTGCCATTGAGATGGGTCCTACTCATAGCGACCCTCATAGGACTTGGGGGATTGTTTGGGAAGTGGATGCCACATCCTTCTCCCGTTTTTGCAGTGCTGGAGATCAAACCCAGGTCCTCAGAGAATGCCAAGCAGTGCTCTACCAACTGAGCTAAACCCCAGCCCATTTCAGATATGGCAAACAGTAAGGAGGATTACGGGACTACTGGCTTCAACCTAGCAGTATGAACTGAGTTTTGCTTCTGCCACCTGTACAGTGATGTCTTAGACTGAAGCTGGGGAAGCCTGGTTTCTATCCTACCTCTGGACCCCTCTCCTTGGAAAGGGGTGCGATGGTCCTGCCCACACACTCAAGGCTTCCCTGACCCCAACATGCAACACTGCATGATATTCTCAATACTTCCTCTTTTCCCTCTGTGATTTATTTCTATCACTTGATATCATCTAACATGCCACACACAGTATTTTCCTTACTTTTATTGTCTTTATCATTCTCTTTCCCTCCACCAATACATAAGAGGCATAAGGCAGGGGTTTGATGTTTATCTTTCTCATTTAACATCCTAACCCTAGCAAAGCAGAACAGTTTTTGGCACCTGGTAGCAGCCTAAACAACATATGAATTGAATGAGTGATGAATTAATCTAGTTGAGAAGGCAAAATGAGCCTATGCGGAGCAATAAAATCCATTGAGATGCTAAATTGTGTTTACTGACTGTTAGCAGAAACAGAGATTGTGCCTGAGTGATAAGGATAGTGGGCTGAATGCTAACTTGGTTTTGCAGGACAACTTGGATGGTGTTGATGGACAAAGTAGGAATCCTCAGGCAAAAGAGAACTACGGAGATAACAGTACCACCATCTAACTATTCCTGAGGGCCCCCCACAGGACAGACACTATGCTAGGCACTTTATAAATACATTATCTCATTTATGATTCAAAACAGCACTTTAGCAGTTAACATTATCAGCTTCATGATATGGAAGAAGCAGCTTAGGCACAAATAGGTAGCTTGCAAAGAGTGGGTCAAAGTTAAAAGAAACATAAGGTTTGGAAGAATGGGAGTGTGAATTACAAGTAATGTAAGCACACCATTTAGCTTCTAGAAGGTTCTATTAAATAATGTCATTATGAGAGCAATAATTGGATAGAGAGATTATACTTAGCATTTTGCTCCTTATTTTCTCTTCTCTCTTTCATTCTCCTCTTCCTCCTCCTCCTCCTCCTTCTTCTCCTCCTCATCCATCCTCCTCCCCCACCCCCTTCTTCCTTCTCTTCTTTTTTCTTCATTTTCTTCTTTCCCCTTCCTTTCCTCCCTCCATTGGCCAGGCTGATCTATGATTTAAACCTATTTGTGAACTCACTCCCTTTCACCTTCAGGAGTTTCTGTTCTCTGTTAGACACACAGGGTAATGTCAGAGTAGCCGCTCAGCAGTTCATTGAAGTGTCTTCCTAGAAGTCTTGCCTCTAAGATTATGGACACTTTCTGTTTCTGATAACTACAATCTCTAAGCCAGGAGCTAAGAGATCAGAGACTGAGAGATCAGTCACTGCCCTGAAAGTAGTGTCTTCCATGTCCAGGAAAGAATATTCTCTTCTCACCTTAGTGCAGGGTATTTATAACAGAGGTACCCTCTCAGTCTGTGAAGATCTTATTTTTGTTATACTTGGCTGCCACTGTCTGTAAGAGGCAGTTTAGAACAGTGATTGACAGCATGATGGTTAATCTCATGGCTTGTGTTCAAATCCCTGCTCTACGGGTTCCTAAGTATATGCTATGTAAATGTTCAATCACTCTATGGCAAAGTTTTAACATGTGTACTACCTACATCTCAGGGATTTCAGTACAGAATACGTGTATACATAAGTATAACAGCTAATATCTGAAGAGCACCTACTTTGTTAAGCACTAACACTCCGTAGCTTAACATACATATTATATATACTAGAACAATATCTTACATGTCTTAGAACTTAGATCTTGCAAATACATTAGAATAGCATCTTTATGTGTCTGTGTGTATTTGTGTACACACCCACAACTTTATGTATATATAACACTTTTCAAGTGTTAGGTATTCTTTTTCTTTTAGAGTATATTCTGTCATGATGTTCCTCCTATACCTGTCAAGATGGTTATTATAGATTCAAAGACGAAGCTAACAATATCCGTTGAACCATGTGGATCATGCTTATTTAACCCTTTTTCCAGTGCTCACATCTTCTCTGTTTCAATACTCTCTTGAGTCACCCCTCAGACTGCTTCACACCATAGTCAAATTTTTTACAACCAGTAACAAAAATAAAATCTCAAGAGCCACTTGGGAAAAATGACACAGAACAAAGATGAGGATAACAGCGGATGTCATGTTATAAACAAGACAAATCTGAAGACAATGGAACATACCCTTAAGATACTCAAAGAAAGAAATCTGTCAATTCAGAATTCTATACCCAGTGAAAATTTCTCCCAAAATTGAAGATTAAATGGGATTATTTTAATATACAAAGCTGAGATAATTCATCACAAGAATGTCACAAAGAGAGATTATATAGTCCTTCAGCCAAAAGGTGAATATCAGATGAAAATATGGATCTACATAAAGAATGTTGTTGTTGATAGGTGCTGTGGAGTTGGGTCTGACTAATAGTGACCTTTATGGTGTTTTCAATGGTTGATGGTTTGGGATTGCCTTGGGAGTGGATTGCCACATCCTTCTCCCATACACAAAGAATGAGCACAAAAAAATGGTGGACATGTGGAAAAATATGACTTTAAAAAGATTTGTGTCCTGAAAAGGTAATTGATTTTTAAAGCAAAAATAGTAACAACAATGAGCTGTAGGGTTTATGGCATATGAGGAACAAAATGCATAAGAGCAATCATATAGAGGCTGGGGAATGGGACAACAGAAGAATACTGTTTCAAGGTTCTTATAATCTATGTGAAATGATACAATATTATTTGACAGAAAACCAAACAACTTAAAGATACATACTATAAATCCTAAAAATATTTCTCAAGCCTGTGCTCTTCAGCTTGACCCCAAAGACTATTGCAACAGTGACATGCCAGATCCTTGGGACCAGCAACATTTCTCATCTGCACCACACCAACAGCATTCTGCCTGGCTTTCCCTACTACTTGACCATCTTGTTCTCCTTTGGTCCACCCAGGTATCCTCGTAGACTAGGCATTATGAAATACTATTTTTCAAAAGTTGCCTTTAATGTTGCACAGAGTAGCTACTCAGTGGATATTTATTGCCACCCCTGTTCAACCTTTAGAGATATAAACAAGTGAAGTAATGACTCTTTGCTTGCAGTGTGGCCTACTCTGTTTTCTTAGCCTGACATTCAAGGCCCTCTAAAACTGGACAACTTTTCTAATTTCTTTGTTCTATTGGAATCATCTGCTTTAGATCAAACACTCAAATGTTCCTGATTAAGCAGGTTTTCCTGCTTTTGTATCTTATCCTATAGCATCTCACCAGGAATTCCCTTCCCACATGAAATTCAAAGATGACTCTTCCTTTCAGGACCTTTCTCTAGTTATCTCAGTGAGGAAAGTTATAGAAGTTAGAGAGTAAGGTGTTGCCATCCAAGCATCCAGGTTGTCTCTAAACCCCAGAAATTAGTGTGATACTGGCTATCCTAGTGAGATCACCCTTAGAAACCTGTCCTCGGAACTCTTCTGTAGTTGTGAGATGACTCATTATTCTATAGACTTTGATCATGTCTTCACTGAGTTTGACTTTCAGCTTCCAAATTATTATTAGAAAGATAGAAGAACAGTATTATATATGGCAGCAACTCATAATCTTGAGCCATCTTAGGCCTTTGAGGGGACAGAAAAGGCAAAACTCATAGGACCAGCTCAGCATCCTAACAAATTATAGACCATTGGAGATTATTTGGATTGCCAAGAATTATGCATTCTTCCTACATCAATTTCAACAGGTCTTGGGCCCTATATGTGTGCATATGCAGGATATTGTACGCATGCATTTTTACCTGTTAGACTCAATGCCTATTTTTAATGATAAGAACAAAGACAGCTATGTCTCCTTGTTCTATAGTAATATCAATTCTTTTTTGAGCAAAGCTGAGTTTTAGCAAAGTGAAGCGACTTTTCTAAGGCACAGAGAAACAGTGACATGTGGAGAATGGTATTGATCTGAGTATATATCAATATTTCTCCAGAGGGACACTCAATTTTGACATTATCAAAAGACAAGTTATTTTTTATTTTTATAGGTGGTCAGAGAACTATTTTTTTATGAGACTTGGAAAATACTTTGTCATTTCCCTGACTTTCAAAGGCATAGACAACTTTTCCTTTAAACAAAAATTCAGCTATCAAAACCCCGATGTAAAAATCATCATTTTCAAGTGTGAACTGAACCATAGTCTTAAATCTGCTCTAGGGATTGATTCAAAGCATAAGCAAAAATATGGCATGTGATTAGCACAGGCTGATTTACACAGGCGATCTCATTGGTCCTCTTCCAGCACATAATTGTCGTCAGTCCAGAGGAATTAAACTTGAATCCACTCACTCTGCATTGACACATGTCTGTAAAACACAGGTTCTCACTGCAAGAATTTAAATTAGGTTTTGCCAGAGACTCTGAGTCCTGAAAATTAAAATCATGAGTTGTGGTGGCAATAAAATACTGGTGAAATGAGGTCATAGTCTGGGAATAATTTTTCTGTAAGTACACTCTCATTTTTGTGATCAGTCCTTTAACTACAGCACAGAGAGGATCTTTACATTTCATATGGCAGTAGCTGCTGGATAACTTCTCTAAGAAGAGGTGAATTGTCAAAGTATGTGTGCCCCAGCTGCATATCCCTGATCAAGCCCTTTCTCTGGGATGATGCGTTATATACTTAGCCTTTGGGCTGCAGTCAGGGAGAGATGCTGACTCATATTATAGCTACTGATGGTTGGTTGCTGAAAACCTGAGGTTAGATGACTGACTTAGAAAAGCTCAAAGGGACAAATTTCACAACTAGTCCCAGTCTGCACTGAGAGCTGGCACAGGTTAATGCCTCAAGGAGGTACACCATTCCACTGACGTTCACATATAGTGTTCTTGACCTGTGAGGTTCAATACAGGTGACAACATACTTCTCCATGTTGCATGCTCTCTGCCTGGACTTTTCTGTTGTTGTTGCCTCTCAAATGCATGCCCAACATCTCCTGAATAGCTAAGATACTCTGGCTTCCAGGGAACTTAAACAGATTCCAGGAAGGTGGCATCCCCATCTCCTTTCTTTGAACTTCTATCACCTTTGAAACTGTCTGAGGGTTTTATCTATGCATTGCATACTTCCATTACCTCTATGAGAAGATACAACCTGGAGCTTATGTGCCTCCTCCCACAGTTCGATCACACAGTCACAGGCACACCAGGCTGCTCCACAAGAGCTGACTAAATCTCATACTCTGAATTCATGGTAGTTGTTCAGTTAATCAGGTTGTACCTGTCAATTAAAAAATCAGTAAACCTATACTGAGCATCTGCCACAGCCAAAGATTTGGGCCAGGTGTGGTGCTGCCCAAGCACAGTATATAATTTGAAGAGATCAGTCTGAAGGGAGGAAAGCAATGAGAATATAACATGATAAAATACTATGTTTTTAATTTGAACCTAGAGGTCCTAATGCCTGTGAGAGGGTATATTGGTGTATAGTAACAGGACCAATAGAGGCGTGATCCAGATGAGAATGGAGAAGTACTTTATCACTGACTTTGTTTAAATATTGCCAGCCAGCAGCACCAGGTGATAACAAATGTATAATATTAATTCAATTTTATTGTTGTTTTAATTTTTTTTGGATAGTTTCTGGACTGGGTTCTTCCTATACCACCACCATGCTGAATACCTAGTGGGCATGATTATTAAGATGAAGGATGGAGGAAGGGTGGGGATTTGAGGAAATAAGACTCTATGATGTCATTTTGGTAGCTTAAAATAAGACATAGTGCATGTATTTACCTTACACTGATAGGGAAACTCTGTAAGTTAAGGTTATCATTATATCTCTCTAGAGCTGGGTGTTAAACATTTACTAGCACACTATGTGCCTGCAGCCATGGCCCTGTGGTGTCTGATCCCATCAGATCTTGGAAGCTAAGCAGGATTGGGCCTGTTTAGTACTTGGATGGGAGACCGCCTGGAAACACCAGGAGCTGTAGGCTTGGGAGCCAGACCCAGGAACCCACTCCCAAAAAATCAACCTGCCACTGAAAATCCTATGAATAGCAGAGAAGCACTGACAATAGTGTTTTGCGTGTTGTACATAGGGTCTCAATGAATTGGATACCAACTCAGCAGCACCTAACAACAACAACAACAACAAGCACACTATGAGGAAAACTTCTCAAATTGATAGTAAAGTTCACTTTGGGAGAAAGAGTGGGATTTTTCCAAGCAATGAAAAAGAAAGAATGCACTATAGGTTATAGATACTGCTGTGATCATCGACCCTACAAAAGGAACTCAAGATTATGGAGGATGAGCAGAGGATAATTGTCAAATTATTTTCGATGACTTATAGAATCAGCTGATTGAGAGTTCAATTGTTCTAAAAATATTTGTACGGCCAATCATTTTAGATCTTTAGTAATTGAGGAAATGATTTTGGATATCTACCTATTGACAAGTCAGAAGGAATTCACCAGCTTTAAATTTAGACCATATTTCATGGGGATGTGGTTGTCATTGAGTTTGTAATGGTATTGCGATGAACACACTGGATGGTGTAGTTTTGTGTGGAGAGGGGAGGTGTTACTGATTATGTACTTCTGTTGTAATGAAAACACAAGATGGCATCCTTTGCTGTCCAGATACTTCCATTCAAGACAGACACATTCATTCCTGTACCTTCTGAGATATGGGCAGCCAACATCTATCAACTGAGAAGACCTGCTCTCTGTTCAAGAGAGCCACCTTGCCTAACATTACATCCTTCCTGGTACAGTGTGCCCTCGATGATGAGTTAATGTGGGGGTACAAAATCTCATCTCTTTAGACTTAATTCAGAGCAACTTTGAAGGGCTCCCTGGAGAGTCAGCTGAGGTCTTGGCATCACAGCCCAACTTCTGCCTGTACCCGACCCTGTGTGTCTTATGCCTGAGAATATCAGGTGGTATTCCTGAGTACATTTCCCAGGTTCCAACATGTCAATCACCACCATTTCCTGGTAACCCCACTACAATGATAAAGAAGGTAAAGCACAAGCCAGAAGCAATTAAAGGTACATGTGCGGTACAGCCATGTCAGTCTCATCAAGCAGCTGTGTCCATTCCCCAGCTTCCTTTCCAGTGAAGCTGGAGTGGAGCCATGTGAATAGAGTTTTGTGATTGCTTGTTATAGTAATGAAGATTAATTCCTAACTAGTATATGCTAAGTCCCCCATGTCTGTCAGCTTTTTGTGCTATTGGGACTTGCATGTTGCTGTGATACCAAAAGCTATGCCACTGATATTTCATATACCAGCAGGGCCACTCACAGTTGACAGGTTTCAGCTGAGCTTCCGGACTAAGATAGACAAGGGAAAAGGACACAGCATCCCAATCCCAAAATAATTAGCCACTGAAAACCCTATAAGTAGTAAAGAAGCACTATCGCACATAATGCTGGAAAATGAGCCCCCCAGGCTAGAAGGCATTCAAGAAACTACTGGGGAAGAGTTACCGCCTCAAAGTAGAGCTGACCTTAATGATGGGAATGGAGTAAAGGCCCAGGGATCTCCTTTTGCTAAAGTGGCACGACTCAAAATGAGAAGAAACACAGAGTCTGCAACAATGGGCTCAAACATAAAAAAGATCATTTGTGTGGCACAGTCTTGTTGCTATGAGTCAGACCTGACTTGATGGCACCAAACAAACATACCCTGAGTATTTAATGGGAGGCCCCATAATCCTGAACTTAAAAATAAGTCTGTGTATTAGATTACCTATTGCCTATTCTTAAAAGCCCAGCTCAAAGGCCTCCTCTCCCATGAAGCATTTCTGTTATTCTTTTAGAAATAATTGTCTTCTTGCTTAATCTTTTAAAGCATTTTCCTTCTGCTTCTCTTATGCGGCTTTCAGTTCTCATAATATATTATTGCAAGTGCTTTGGGAATTTATTTCACTTGAAATTTTTGGTAGCTATTTTTTCTTTGCCTTATATATTTTTCTTCATTAGGAATTCCCTCAGAAGGCTCTGAGAAGAAGGCAGGGGGCATCAGTTTCCATGAATGAAGACATGAATGGAAATAACTCTGTGCTTTTTACTGATTTGCACGTGGCTAATAAGAAATCAGCACATTAAAGTAGGTCTGGTGTTTCCTCAGAAATCCCAATGTGCCTAGCTGGAGAAATTCATGTCACAGAGTAGATTATCCCAATAATGTAGGAAATGATGGAAAATACAGAAACTGAGCAGAGAATGGAGAGGAGAGAGGACAAGAAGTCCATCTCACCATGTGCAGGCAAGGCGTGACAGGTATTTTTTTTAAGATGAAGGTTGAATGAGTCCAAAAGTTTCTAATAGGACAAAATGAACAATATTACACAGGAAGAGGAAAATGAAGCCTTTTTAACCATACTCATTCTCACCTTCCCGCCAGGAGGTACAGACCTGCCCCCACCCACTCAAAGAACTTTTCAGCTGTTGTGCAAAGTTTAGGCAAAAATACTATCACCCTTGTTTTCATAAATGGAATAGTTCTGCAAAATTTCTAGATATTCACTTACATAGTTGTTGAGAAATATTATAGTTAAGAAAATGAACTTGCGGTCACATGGCAGAGTCTAGATCTGTTATGACCTGGCTTCTTTTTGGGGAAATAGGTATGTTTGGGAAAGAACGAATGTACTTGGTTTTCTAATAACTTCAAGTATACAGAGAAGACAGAATTATACAGCCAATATGAAGGACAAGAGTTTTACTTTTGAAGTAGCAGAGAAAGAAAGTAGTACTGATGAAAGAAGAAAGAAAAAACAAGCAGCAAAGGAAGACAGATGACACCTGTTTAAGGCTTCTATCGATTTGCACTATTTTATTATATCAGTATGATGCTCAAAAGGAACCAGGGCTGACAAGTTAATGAACTCTAGTTAGAAATTTCCAGATGAAGCTGAGAATGGCATTAACACCTGCCCTGTCCTAATCATCTGGGACCTTGTCTTGTGAAAATGTCTTGATCATTACAAGGGGGCTCAAATTATCTGCACTAACAATAACCATCAATCAAATAGTAAGAAGGCAAAAGTTGTACAGATCCATGCAGTGGTAATGGAGGTATTAACAAAAACTATGCTGGACTCAAATTAAAGAGCTGGGTTTTAGTCCCTGTTCTACATTTAATAATTGTGTCACCTTGGACAGATAGTTCTTTTGGATCTTTCTGAGCTTGATATTTGCCATAATGTGACAATAAAATGCTAATTTTGACAAACTGTAACCAAGACAGGATGTGCCAAGTGGTATATGGATTTCTATTTCAGAGTTTTACTTGGTAAGATGATGTCAAATACATTAGAATTCAGAGGTTCTTCCAAACCAGGGATTCATAATGCCAGCATTACATGGTGTCCATGGAAAAATTTCAAGATTCCTTGAACTTACTAGAATTATTTGTGAAAGTATATTTATAAATGTACAGATGTGACAGATGTATTTATTCACAAAATGCTTAAGAACCACTGCTTTAAATTTTGAGAGTCAAAGAATTCTTTTTCTTTTTGATCTTACAATTTTTAAATGACTCATAAAATATAAAAACAAATATTTTTCAAACACCTTCATGTGTCAGCCACTGTTATAAATACTGGCAATATAATAGTGAACAAAATAGACAAAAATTCTTCTTATAAAAACTAATATTCTAGTAGATTTATTATTTAAGATAATCTTATATGGGAAGATATTAATATCTAAATTATGTGTTTAGAGAATCGTAAGAATCGAAAGTAATTTCTGCAAGACCATCATATGACTTAGTGACTGAGATAAGCAAGGGGGCTTGGTTTGACTGACTTTGCTTCTGGTTGGGACTTGTTTCAACAGCTCCCTGGAATAAATGCAGTTGAAGGGAACTGAAATTAATACCAGAATTACCTAGTTTGCCTGGATAACACAAAATGAGTTTAGGGAGTCAACCTCTGAGATTTTCATAGAGAATGCCAACAACACATGAATGTGGCCATTGAGTCGCTGATCCTAAAGGGGAAACATGTTCTTCCTACTGCTGATTGAGAATTTAACCTAATGACATAGTTCACCTCAAGGTAAGAGGTGGCCAAATGTTCACAGAGCATTTTCTTTTTCTGATATTGGAAGAAGATAGAGAAAGAAGGAGTAGAGAAAGAGAGGAGGAGAAGGAGAAAAGGAAGGAAGCAAGCAAGGAAGGAAGGGAGGTGGGAAGAAAAGAAAGAAGGAAGGAAAGAAGGGAAGAGAACAGAAGAGAGGAAAAGAAAGACAAAGAACCCACTGAACTGGTCCACAAAGGATACATGTTTTATGTTTACAAACCTTATCGAATGTCAACTAGAAGAAATACTATGCAGTCTTTAAAAATAATAACCATAAAGATCATGTAGCAACACAGAAAATATTCATCATATAATCCATGGAAAATTATAGTACCGACTTCTATATATACAAATTTATATATGTGCAATAGACCTGGAGGAGAAATAGAAGATGTTCACCAAGTGTTTTGTGTTTTTCTGGGGGAACATAAATGTCCCCTCCCAAAAAGCAAATGGTTTTATTACTGTTATAGATTTTATAATGCAAAAATTTAAAAAGCATATGTTCCTAGATTTGTTTTTATTAGCCTGTATTATAATGAATGTTGGGGTCTGGCCTGGAAACCAAGTTTGCTTTGAAAATAAAGGGTCCGACTTCTATGGTTTAATCACTATCTTGTGCAGTCTGAGTAGACAGCCTGGGAAGACCTGCGAGCCGATCTGACAGAATTATTGAGCAAGAAGAGCCTGTGCTAGGAATGCTGCTGTTGTCATTCCTCACTTGAACTTGAGCAGGGAGCAAAGAATGTCTCCGTGTGTACCAGGGGCCTGGCTGAGGTGGTATGAACCACAGAGCATGCTGTGAACTGGGCTGGGGCAAGGAGAAGCCTGAAAGTAAGATAAAGAGGGAGGTGTTGTGAGAGAAAGGCAAGTGGGATAGGGGAAGGAAGAAGCTGGAGCCATGCACGGGGTGGGATAACTGCCAGACAAGGCCCCGGGTCCCCCAAGGGTGGTCAGAGTTTCACTCTTTGCCTGAGCTGGCCTGCTCAAAGGCTGACCTTTAAAGGCGAGGACAAAATCATGCTCCATGCTTCTAGAATTGATGTTGAGGGGGGTTAGAGGGTCCCAGCTGCTCACTGGTACCTTAGACATCACTGTGGTCCTGGAGCAGTGCCTGGGAGTTTGTTAGAAATTCTGGTTCCTACCCCCACCCCAGAGACATGGAATAAGAACCTGCATGTTTACAAAGTACCCAGTATTTTGTATACACATTAAAGTTTGAGATCCACTTGTCTACTTAAGTCTTGAAAATGTTCAACTCTGTCTATGGGACCCCTTCTCCTATCTCTAGGCCTTAAAGCACAGTTGTAAGATAGAAGAAAATGGCAAATAAGTCATATTTCATTCTATCTTTAATCTACATTATGTGCAAGAAATTAAGAGTGAGCAAGGCGCCATGGCACACACTATAATCCCAGCAACTTGGGTGGCTGACGCAGGAAGTTTGCACATTCAATGCCAGAGGCCACCTGCATAAGTTAGTGAGACCTTGTCTCACAAGTGAAAAGAAAAAATTAAAGAGGGCTGGGGGTGTGGCTCAGTGGTGGAGGACACTTGTCTAGCATGTGATAGGCCCAGGGTTCAACCTCCCATTACTGAAGAAAGAAAAAAAAGTCAAGAATGTCCCCTAAAGGCAGTCTTCCATCACACTGTGAACCCCTACCCTTCCCACCTCCAGGGCAAGATGAAGCCATGTGACGTTGCACTATATGTGGTCACACCTGGCCAGCCAGAATGATAGAGAAGATGAGTGAGATGAAGGGCCCATTGCTGTGAGGTACGTGCAGAAGGGTGTAACTCTATTGTGGGAGGTCACTGGTATAACCTGACTGATCACAGAGGCACTGTAGGTACCTAATGGGTGGGGATTAAGAAGTATGTATGGCCTTGCACTGATTCTACATGGAAAATATCCTTATGAAGTGAAATGTGTGAAGGACAGCTAATAACCTTGCCATTCATGAGCTGTGAGCCTTAGTCTACACATCTGTAAAGTGGAGATGATGCCCCTCATAGGCTGCTGTGAAGGTTAACCAAATATGTATTTAGATCCAGTCTATAGACATTGACAAGAATTGGCAAAACCAAGCCAAGGGTCAGCAATTTTTGTCTGTAAAGCAACAGATGGTCAATAATTTTGGCTTTTAAAGCTACACTATTTCTGTTGCAGCTCCTCAACTCTGCTCTTGTACTAAAAAAAGGCATTCATGATATATTGAGAATGAACAAGGATATGTTCTAATAAAGTTTTACTGATAAAAATAGATGTGGGGCTATGTCTGGCCTATGGGCTGTAACTGGATAATCTGTTCTAAACCACTGTATATATCGTAATCATTACCTATCAGCTTCTAAATGCTAGCAAGAAACCTGCCCTTGCCAGAGCTCATCAATTTGATTGAAGTATTTTCTTACCTATAAAATTTTAGAATATTAGATGAGCACATACAGAGAGTTTTAAACACATTGAATCATGTAAAGGATCAGGTTTTTTAGAGAACTTCCCACCATATGTGGCAGTTCAACACTTTATTCTCACAACAAATTTGTGAGGTAGGTCATAATACCTTTACTTTATAGGACAAGCCTCCAAACTCAGAGAAGGAACCAGTTTGCTACGGCTTTTAGACGTAGGGGCTGCTCATCCTAGGTCAGGACACATTTTACTAAAACTCTAGGTTTTGTGATGTAGTTTGGTGGGCAAGTGTCACCTGGAAACAGGAAAATGTTACAGGAAAAGAAAGGCTATTTCAAATTGTGTCCAAAGAATGTTGACAGCTTGCTTTTTGCTCCATTGTTACAATGACAACCTTGACATTTAAAGTCATCGCTCTGTAAGTTATAAGCTTAATAGGCAGCAGGAAGCACAAAACCCATGAAATCAACAAGACACCCTGAGCATAAGGAAATAACATGTCAGATCGAACCCAAAATGTGTCAAGCTAAAGATGTAAGAATTTCCAAAGGTCTTGCTGTAAGTGAGCCAAAAGGGGAGTTCACATCTGAATTAAAGCCAAGTCCAAAGAGCAGGCACTTTCTAAATGCTTCTACAATATCCAACTGTAGGAGCCGGGAACTCCCCGGTAATGGAGGCCTTTCCAAGAGGAAAGTCTGCTCTGAAGCAAAGGCTTGCTAATGCGGAGAGCCAGCCATATTGTGAAATCATCATGCTGGGTGGCCCACACTGCATAAATGAGACCACTTGTGATTAGCGTCCCATTTTGTATTCAATAATAAATCAGCTCAAGTATATGAAAATAAATATTCTTAAGTTTAAAAGTTCCAGGGAAGCTTGAGAACATTAATAAATAATAATAGGGACTTGCAAATGCTGTGGGTGTCAGGTTAAGCATGATATACTTACAGTAAGGACAGAGTGTTTTAGTCCCACTATTTGGACTTGGCTAGCTTTTCATATATATATTTTGAAGCAATTACAGTGAATTAGAATTGTATCAACAATTTTTACCCAATAATGTTTCTCAAATCAAACTCTAGTAAGCCAAATTAAGTCATTGATCAGTTTTCTGAACAGCATAGTTGAATAATTTCAAATGCAAAAAATCAATTTTACTTTGCTGAAATGATTTTCATCAGGATTAATTGTGCTATATATAAATTTTACATTAATTATTTGATCTGCTGATTGTTTTTTGTCAAATTTTACCAACAGTTGGACCAGGCACTGTGGTGCATGCCTATACTCCTATCATCCTGGGAGGAGGAGGCAGAGGGATTGCAGATTTGAGGTCAGAGGCAGCCTGTATAACTTAGCAAGACTGTCTCAAAATAAAATGTAAAATATGAGCTGGGGTACAGTTCAGTGATAGAGCACTTGCAAAGCATGTATGAGACCCTAGGTTCAACCCCCAGGGCCCCCAAAATAAATAAATAAATAAATAAATAAATAAATAAATAAATAAATGAATAGAGTGAATTTTACCAACAGCAATTTCTGACTTGTAAGAGGTGTGTGTGTGTGTGTGTGTGTGTGTGTGTGTGTGTGTATTTGTGTATTCTTATTCTACCAAATTCAATTTTGTAGTTTTATCTTTTTGACAAAAACTTTTTATTCTTGCATCAACTTCTAGTCAATGCTAATATTTCCTCTGTTTGGTTTTGGCCAATGTCATTTTATTTTGTTCTCACTCTCTCTACTAAGTCTTATTCTTTCATAGGCTATTTGTGTGGTTTTCTATGATACCAGCAATATTTGATCTTTCAGTCAATTTTCCTCCCACAACAATTTTTACTATAGGTCATTTTATCCACTGCCAGTGTTATTTTGCTGGTGTTATTCCCAGCAGCAAGATTATGAATTGGATTCAAGACAGTGGTGTGTACTTATTTCTTGGAGCAAATACTATCAGGAAGGTAGACACACACCATGATTTAAAAAAATGGTCGAAATGCCAAGGTCAAAACAGTAGCATAGAAGTGCCTTGATTTGAAAGTCAGAAGTGAAAGGTGGACAAGACCTTAAGGAATGGGGAATCCAACCTGGATTTAGCAGGCGAGGGATTCAGCTTCACTCAACCCTTATTAAAGGATCTGGCTTAAACCTCTCCCTGTCCTGCTATGAATGCCTTCCAATCATCATCTTACAGAGCCTTCACTGTAGCTCCAGTGGCAGGAACTCTGCCCATTTTACAGATTGGGAAGCCAAGACTAAGGGTACCTTGCATAGGATCACAGGGTATATAAGTAGCAGCTCTGAGAGTCGAACTCTGCAGCTTGTAGCCACTCTATTGTGGTGGTTGTTAGGTACTGTCAAGTTGGGTTTGGCTCATAGAGACCTTATGTACAACAAGACAAAACACTGCCCTACATTGCTCCATGCCTGGCTAGTGCTTCTCTGCTATTCATAGGGTTTTCAATGGCTGATTGTCTTTTGGGAGTGGGATGCCAGATCCTTCTCCCAAGCCTATAGCACCTGGTATTCCCAGATGGTCTCCCATCCGAGGACTAACCAGGCCTGGCCCTGCTTAGCTTCCAAGATCAGATGGGATTGGATGCCAGGGTGGTACAGCTGTAGACTGTAGCCACTCTAACACTCCATATTATCCACCCTGAATTTTTCTCTATGTTTGCTTGGGGAAATGTGTGGCCTGACTTGCAGTCTCAAGATCATGTCTGAGAAACCATTAATTTTTGCCTTAAATTTGACATGAATTTGAAGTCACCAGTGGCCTGGTGTCTGAGTTTGGTATTTTCTTAATCATTTTTCACTTAGGCCACCAACTACCCATCTTGGGGCACATATAGAGGCCCTAGTGCCTTACCCTTTCTCCATTAATGCAGCCAGACACCCGAGTGTCATTCACAATACTTCAAAAACAATACAGATTGTAAGAAAAAAAGAGTTCTGTGTTTACTTGGAAAAATTCTGGATATAATAACTACCCCTATATATCTTAACATTTAGAGAGCCTGAGAAGAGAAGCCCAATGAGCAAGAAACATGGCTGGCTCCGATTTTTGCCTTCTTCCTGTCTTGCTAATATGATAGGTAAATTTGCATCAGCCATCTTGCAACCATGAGGGCAAGTGTGAGGATTCAGGCCAGAAAATTTAAGATGATAGGATGGAATGGAGGAATAACTTGACTTTCTCATTGCACTGGTGAGCTGCCAACCAACCCCACCTACCATGAGGCTTCTTGTTAAGCAAGGAAAACCACCTGTAATCACGTAAGCTACTTTTAATCAAGCTTGGTATTTACTTGCAGCCAAATGCATCCTGACTGACATATACACAATATCTATAAGACTACATTTTCTTTCCATGATCTTGAAAGTTAAAAAGGTGCTGCCTTCTAAAGGCAGGTATTGTATTCTCCACAAAGGTTCCCTGAGGGTGGGAGGTCACACAGCCGAAACACAATAGTAAAAATGGCAAGAAGAGGCAAAATAAGCTCGTTCAAAGTTACAGGTCCTTTCCTTGACCACCCCTTGTTAAATCTGTTGCAGTTATATAAGTTTTCCCCAGCCAAGATTGCAACCAGTTGGCTCCAATCTTTTGTTTACGTGATCGTTAGTTCAAAATCAGAGACAAGAAATTTATTGGGTATGAAAAGTGCCATCTATGGCACATGAATTTACATCTGAAAATTGATTTTTGTCACATTAAGATTTTAGGACAGCCTCTTCTGGCCATTGGCACAGCCACAAACTAGTAAAAATTATGATCGGCCCATGGCAGCGTGCTAAATTCACCATAAATTTCAGTCCCTAATGAGCTGCAGTTGGTAAAACATTATTGATGAGATGGTGAGATTTACCTGGAGCCATCTTTCTTGATGATATAATATTGACACTTCAGCTTAATAAAACATAACTTTGGGTAGGCAGAGGAGTGTTATAATTGCTTGATGCCCTTCATTATGCTCAGCTCCCTGATCAGATGACTAATGGTAGATATGTTAAACAACTAGGGAGCTGCTAAAATTAAGAAAATTCTAAGCATCGTGGGAGTGGAAGTCTCCTCCCTTCACAGCTCTAAGCATCTATTGAAAAGAAGTTTCCAGCTATAGTTCTATGAAGCTTCTCTTTCAGTTGACATCTTTTCCAATACCAACTTCATTTTTCATATAATGAGAAGGCACCACTGAGTAATAGAACAACAGAATCTCAGCAATGCCAATGTAGTCTATGTTCAGTTACCCACTGACTCTGTTGGTAATTTCTCCAAATCTCCAATTTCTACCTTCACCACATGAGGGAAGTGTTCTTGTTCCTGATCTAGCACATGGGACTGAGTTGGTCAGAAATGTGTTCACCTAGTCGGCCTCCTTCTTAGCTCCTCTATTTTTAGTTATCCCTTCTTTCTAATTTCATCACACCTCTAGTTTAGTAAGGAGTTAGGTAAATTGTCCTAACTCCTTACTGAGACAGACATATAGAAAGACATACAGTAACTACACATTACAAACCCCTGTTACAGGCCGGGCGCAGCGGCTGGCACATACCTGTACTCCTAGTAACTGAGGAGTCTGACACAGGAGGATTGTGAGTTCGAGGCCAGAAGCAGCCTGTGTAATTTAGTGAGACCCTGTCTCAGAAAAGTTAAAAAAGAACCAAGGGGCTGAGTCCCTCAATACTGAAATAAACAACAACAACAACAACAAAAACCCTGTTAGGCTTTCCTCACAAGGATATTTCGACAATCAAGCAAGATACTGACTTTAAAACTATGCACCCCATACCAACACATTACCAGTACTCTGTTTTTTTTTTTTTTTGTGTGTGTGTGTATATGGGAGAGTCTGAACTCATATAAATATCCAATTACTATACATTTAGTGAAGATAGTTAGAGAGCACGAAAGAATACTGGCTCCTGTTGTGGGTCTGAATCATTCGTATTAAGAGTGAAGTTAATTGCTCCCAAATTTATTAGTCATTTACCCATTAAAAAAGTGTCCTTTCTTACCACAAAACTCTGGTGAGAGAATACGCTGTTTAAGACATACCATCTGGGAATACATGTAAAACTTTTTCCCTCTGCCTGTCATATAAAACAAATGTGTGAATCCTCTTAAAACAGCAGCATTGAATGCTTTGCTAATGAATATTGACCTTGTGATTTAGAAACACTTTCTATTTCATTGTTGTGGATTTGTTGTTTTGCAGTACTGGGGGCAGTGTTCCCAGAGCCTCACACAGCCTCAGGCACCCAAGTCCCTGGGATTCCAGGCTGGTGCCATGTGCTTGGGTCCTGAACAGAGCTCGTTATACCAAATCTCCTGATTCCATTCCCAACCTGCACAACCTTATTTTAGGATGCAATTGCAGCCTCATGGCTTTAGGCCATTGCTCCAGCTTAGTGAGATCTTTCTGAATCTAGAAACTTTCATCTCTACTTGGCTTGAGACTTGATGTTGGGACAAACGAAGACTGTGGGGACTGCTGGGATGGAACACATGCAATCTGCATGTGAGGAAGATAAATTGGGAGGAAGTAGAATGCCATAGACTGAGTGTGTGTGTGTCTCCCTCAAGTTCCCGGGTGGAAGTCCTGTTTCCCAATGTGATGGCATCTGGAGGAGTGCCTTTGGGAGGTAATTAGATTTAAAGGGGTCAGGAGCCCTCAAGATGGGGTTAGTGCACTTCTTAGGAGACCAGGAGCCAGCACGCTCTCTCTTCTGTGTTACATGAAGGTACAGCAGGAAGGTAACTGTCTAGAAATCAAAAGGAGGGCTCCCACCAAGCATTTGACCATGGTGGTACCCTGACCTAGGACTTCCAGCCTCAGAACTATGAGAAATAAACGTGTGTCATTATGCCACCTGGGCAGTGGTATTGTTAGAGCAGCCCTATAAGATAAGGCAGCACCTGGGCCTTGCTGAAGCACACTGTATTTTAAAACATGTTCAGACTCTTCTCTCTATCTTTAAAAATATGGCCCTCTGTCTAGGCTGCTCTATGCCCCAAACACCTATAGTTCCCCTGTTAGCACAGTTGTTCACAGTAGCATCTCTTGTTCAATCTTCTCTTCAAGACTGTTCAGCTCATGTGATCAGCTCATGGACCATGTGTATCTCATTCACTAGTGTATCTTCTCAGGGCTTCCCCTGTGGTTGGTATGTAGTAGGTGCTCAAATACTAATTGAAATGATTAGCTTGATTTGAATCTACTTTCTTTCCTTCTTTTCTTTTCCCTTATCTTTCTTTCTTTCATTCTTTCTATTTATGTAGCTTAGATGTTGAACCCAGGGCCTCTCCACACTTGGCAAGTGCTCTACTACTGAACTACATCTCCAGTTTTTTATTTTTTATTTTGAGACAGGGTCTAGCAAAGTTACACAGGCTGCCTCTAGCCTCAAACTTGTGATCCTCCTGCCTCAGCCTCCCAGCCACTAGGATTACAGGCATGTACCATCATGTCTGACTGAATCTACTTTCTTAAAGATAAAGAATTATATGTCTTCAAAGGTCATGCTTTGCTAATAAGGACTGCAAAATAACCCACTAACTTTCTGCAAACTTTCCCATACCATTCACTTGGTAATCTTCTTTGTGGGTCAAAATAAAGTCCCCTGCTATTTGCTGCTTCTATATGCAGAGGTATATATATGTCACTGGTCACTTCTATACAAAACATGGGCAGATGTTCCTTACATTATAGCACAAGACTCCTAGTTAATATATGGGGATACTGGGTAACTATTTAAACTAGCTGAATATTAGTTTTCTAATCTTTAAAATGCCTGCAACTGTATCGCTGTGGTATCCAATCCCATCAGATCTTGGAAGCTAAGCAGGGCCAGGCCTGGTTAGTCCTTGTATAGGAGACCGCTTGGGAACACCAGTAGGCCTGGGAGAAGGACCCCACAACCCACTTCTAAAACACAATCTGCCATTGAAAACCCTATGAATAGCAGAGAAACACAATAGTGTTTCACCTGTTGTACCTAGGAGGATCGTTATGAGTTGGACACTGACTCAACAGCACCTAAAAACAACAATAATCTTTAAAATGGGGCTAATAAATAGGACGTATCTCATGGCTTTGTCTCAAGGATTGCATTTGACAGAGTGCATGCAAAGTATTTAGCAGAGCATTCAGCTTATAAGAAGTTGCAGGCAGACACAGGAGTAGAAGATGTAGTTGAACCTTCCATTCATTTATTCATTCAATAAATATTTGGCATAGGAATGAGGCACAGTGAAAGCAAGTTTTCTTTCTATACTTTCTATACAGGGGCATCTAAATTTTCCTGGGTTCGGATTCCTAGAGAGTTGGGACCATGAGAATTGTGGCTTCCCTGAACCATCTCCAGTGCAGAGAAACCTGGGGAGTGAGATAAAGGTCCCCTCCCTCCTGTGGGCGGTCCTGGAGAGAGCACTTCATCATCCTGACACTTAATCCTCCATTCTGCAAAAGGCAGAGCCTCCTTGACCTTCACCCAGGCCACGGGATTGCTGTGGGATCTTAATGAAATAAAGTTGATGAAGCACTTCAATTTCCCTAAGAAGAGATGAGGCAGATATGTCATTTTTATTAGCCCAAATATGAAAGTACTTTTAATGAGCATTCTAGCTTCTGAAATGTGCTACTTAACTTTATCTGGTTGACATTATCCAGTAAGCACGAGGCTTCAATGAGAAATAAGGTTGTTTTTTAGGAGTTTTCTCCCACAGAAATTACATAATGCAGATATGTAACTTTCTAATTAAAAAAACAAAAACAAAAACAAAAACACAGATAACCCACATAAATAGCATCATTGTTTGACTATAAAACATCCCTCAAGGGTCATGTGCTTTAATATTGCACCCCCTGCCGGTGGTGCTGTCCTGGGAGGTGAGGGAACTCTGGGCAGCAGGACTCAGTTTTACTGAAGTGGTGATCCAGAGCTGGCCCTTGGAGATTTTTCACCCAGACCAGGGCCTCTGGTCTTTGTTTCCTGCCCTGTGATGCTGTTAGGTTGTCTGCCAGTGGGCCTGCCTCCTGCCACTGCCACACCTGCTCCACTGCCATTATGGACTGGTTCTCTATTTGTTATGATTGATCCTCTGTTATGATGGATCCTTTGTTTATTAATAAACATTTTCCTCCATAAGTTTGTTTGGATTGGTTTTTCTGCTATCTCAATGACAGTGGATTAATATAAATAGTGGCTTATTTTTTAGAATATTATGTGGCCATGAAAATCATGTTCTTATAAACAACTTTCTAACATAAGAAAATCCTCATGATATATTTATTTATGTACATAAAAAAGAAACAAATTTGCATGCATGCCATTTGTACTCCAATCCTGTTTTTGTATACTTATAAGGGAGGGCAACCAGGACAATGATAATAACAAGAACAACAAAAAGAGAAAACTACTATTTAATGTGATTATATACTAGAGTTGTAGTAGGTGCTTTAAATATGCTGTTTCATTAAATTATTTCTTGCATTCAGTGGAAGTATTTTTCTATTAAGTGTCACTAAAGTACACTTTTGCTATTATTATATTTCCATTTTACAGATGATCAAAGTAGTTCAGAGGAATTGTCCCTTGCTTCAGTTCCAAATCTAGTACATGTCAGGGGGGCTGATTTTATGTCAGAGCCAAAGTTATAATAGAAGACAATGAAAATAACTCACACGTTCACGGACACACACACACACACACACACACACACACACACAACAATCAACACAAAATAAATAAATGATGGTGCATTCTTACAACAGAACATTCTGAAGTCATTGATTTTACTCCTGGCATAGCTGAGTGGTCATTTGACCACTCCTCTGGTATAGGGGATTGATCTCAGGAGCTTACACTAGGCAAGGACTCTACCTCTGAGCTATATCCTCAACCCATTTCTAAATATTTACTTCAAGACAAGGTCTAACTAGCTATATAGGTTGCCTCTGGCCTGAAATCTGTGATCCTCCTGCCTCAGCCTCTTGAAATATAAACTCTTAATTGCATTTAATAAATGACTACCTGAGAGTGAATTATGAAGTTTGGGGAAGCTGGAGACGGAATGAAAACTTGGAGGAAGAAAATTACACTGTGTGCATTTCTCCTTCTTATAATTTTCACCCTGATAATAGAACTACTCAACCAGATGGACAACTAAAACTCTGACTGAAAATCCATATTCTTGGTGGCTTATAGAACAGAGCACAGAGTTCATGACAACAGTAGCCATTTGGGAGTAAATAGAGAAACTTCAGACAGGAGAGATTCAGGGACAGGGAGCCACAAATTCTGTGTGTAAACTCTGCTGACAGTGAGCCCTGAACTACACATGCATGACCAGTGTCCAAGGATCCCTATTTGAGCCATTGCTCATCTCAAGAAGAGTATGAAAATTTGAATTTAGCCAAAATAAACAAAACAAACAAACAGCTCTTTGAGGAGTAGAATAGAATCTAGATTTTCTACAGCATATCACTCTAATGTTCAAGATACAATGTAAGATTTAAATTTGACACAAAAAGGAAAACAACAGGAAAATATGACCCATTCTCAAAAGAAAAAGCAATCAATGGAGACCAAGCCCAACACTATGCAGATGTTGAAATCAGCAGTCAGCAAACTGAAAACAACTATAATTATGATTGAAGACATAAAGAAAAATATGCTTATCATTATGAAATGACAGAAAAATCTCAGTATAGAAGTAGAAACAATAAAAGTGAATGAAATAGAAATTTTAGAAGTGAAAAGTGAGATATATAAAATATTCACTAGTTGGTCTTAACAGATGAAGATAAATGATTATCTAAATATAAACCAAGAGAAATTACCACATATTCTCAAATCTAATCCGCACTCTGTCAAGAGTTTTAGTGGGCTACAAAAGCAGATCAGATTAGGATCAAGTGCAGATTGAATTTAACATGATAAATTCAATCAGCAAGTGATTTTAATCTGCATGTGATTTTGTAGCCCTCTAAAAGTGTTGAAAGGGTACAGATTAGATTTGACAACATATCAAATTAAATAGAAAAAAATATAAACACAGTTTTTGAGGGACCTCTGGGACAATATCAAAAATTCTAACATGAATAATATTTGTTCCACAGACTGAGACAAACAGATTTTGAGAAAAAATGAATATTTCTTAGAAATGGCAAAACATTCACAGATCTAAAAGCTCATCAAATGCAAAGAAGTATAAATATAAAGAGAAATATATATAGGTCCATCATAGTCAAATGGCTAAAACTCCAAAGTAAGGAGAAAACATTGATACCAGCCATAAATACATACACAGACACACAAACACACACCACATATACACACTGTACATACACAGGAGAACAATAATTAAAATTATTGTCGAGTCCTCACCTGAATCAATGAAAGTCAACCAAGAAACCCATATCCAAACAGAATATCCTTCAAAAATAAAGAAAAGGAAAAA
>VMDO01013042.1:0-19434 GCA_007922755.1 Pedetes capensis | reverse complement strand
AGCCAGATACACAATTACATGTAATATTAATATACTACATCCTCCAATGACAGGACAGAGATGATCAGAATAGATAAAAGTAGCACTCAACTATCTGTGGTGTATAGGAAGCCCACTATACAGTTAAAGGCATTGAAGTTGAAAATAAATGGATAGACAAAGATGTACCATGCAAACAGCATGCTTAGAAGACTAAATAGGACATGTCAAAGCAGTTAAAGTACACTGTAAGAAAAAAACTTACTACTGGAGATAAAGAGAAATATTTAATAATGATGAAAATACCAATACCTCAGGAAGACATAACAATGATAAATATTTATGTACCTAAATAATAAAGCTTCCAATATATTGAAGGAAAAAATAGTAATCAACAGAAAAGCCAAATGATTTAATAACCAAAGCTTAACAACAGAAAAACTAGGGTAAAACATCACTTATAGAAGACGTGATGACATTCTCAATCACATTTTTCCTACTTCATATTTAGAGATAACAATTATAGAATATTATTTTCAGGCATACATGATATATTCATCAAGATAGACCATATGGGACACAATAACACAAGACTTAATAATTTTGAAAATACTAAAATCATACACAGTATATTCATTAGTTATTATAGAATTAAATTGAGATCAGTGATAATAAGATATGTTGAAAATTCCCAAATGTTGGAAAACTTAAATATATATTTATAAAAAATTGGTGGGTCAAAGAAGTAAATAACAAGAGAAATGAAAAATTACTTATGCTAAAATACAATATAACAAAACTGTAGGATAAAAGTAAAGCAGTAATTTGAAGGAAATTTATATCTTCAAATGATTATATTAGAAAAGAAGAGATGTACAGCACCAATTGCTTCAGCTTCCACCTTAGGAAGCTAGAATCAGAAGAACAGAATAAACCTCAATAATCAGAAATAATAAAATAATAAAAGTATTAGAATAAGTAAATAGAATAGAAAATAATCAAACGAGAGAAAACAAAGCCAAAAACTGTTTCTTAAGAACTAAAAATAAAAATATCAACAAGATTGATCAACTCCTAGCCAGACTGATGGGAGAAAGGGAGAGAGATCCAAATTACCAATACCAGAAATGAAATAGGGATTATCTTACAGATCCTTCATTAAAACAGTAAAGTAAAATCATAAATCATTTTATGTCAATAAACTTGATAACAAATAAAATGAAACTTCCTTAAAATTAAATTTTAGCAAAATAGCCACATTATGAAGTAGAATAACTGAGTAATCCTCCATCTAGTAAAGAAATGAAATTTGTTGAAACACACACACACACACACACACACACACACACACACACACACCCCTGCCCCCAAAAGAAAGCTCTGGGTATACATAGTCTCACAGATCAAATCTATCAGCCATTTAAGGAAGAAATAACACCAATCTCATAATTTTACAGAAAATAGTGGAGGAAAGATCACTCAATTTGCTTTATGAACTCATGAAAACTTTAAAAACCAAAACCTGACAGGACAATATAAAAAGTAAACCACTACACAATACCCCTCCCTAGACAATATACAAAATGCATAATAAGATATTAGCAAATTGAATTCATTAATTATATAAAATGCAGCATGATCAACTGGGCTTTATCCAGGGATATAAGGTTGACTTAACATGCAAATTTTCAGTAGTAAAATCTGCCATTTAAACTAAATAAAGGGGGAAAATCTACAATCATCTCAATCAATGCTGTAAAAAGGTTGAATAATTTAGCACCTATTAATAATTTTTAAAAACTAGCAGAAATTTAGATTAGATGAGAACTGTCTCAACAGCGTATCTGTGAAATATCCATCATCAATAATAGATTTAATGGTGAAATATTGAAAACATTCCTTCTAGTGTCAGAAAGAAGGTAAAAAGGCTCTCTCACTCATAGCCCTTCCATTCAACCTTGCCCTGGAGGCAAGCAAAATCAATTAAGATCATCAGCATCACAAAGTAAAACATAAAACAGTCTATATTTAAGTTGACATAGTTGTTTAAGTTAAATTAGAGTCAGGCGTGACTCATAGTGACCTTGTGTACAATGGAATGAAACATTCTCCAACACTGTGCCAGGTACATAGTCATCTTTAGGTTTAAGGCCATTGTTTCAGACACTGTGTCAATCCATCTAATTAAGGGTGTTCCTTTTTTACATTGTCCTGCCACTCTCTCAAACATGATGTCCTTCTCCAGGAATTGGCCCCTCCTGACAACATTTCCAAAGAATTGAAGATGCAGTCTAGCCATCTTTGCTTCTTCTTCTTCTAGGACAGCTCTGTTGTTGGTTCTTTTGGCAGTCCAAAGTATATTAAATATTCTTCTCCAGCACCATAATTCAAAAGCATCTATTCTTCTCCTATTTCTCTTATTCAGTGTCCAGCTTTCACAACCCTATGATGCAAATGAAAATACCAAACTTGAGTCACGTGCACCTTCATCTTCAATGTAACATCTTTCCTTTTCAACACTTTAAAGAGTACTTTTGCAACAGCTTTGAGTCTTTTGATTTCTTAACTGCTGCTTCTGTGGGTGTGGATTGTAGAACCAAGTAAAGCAAAATTCTGGACAACCCAATCTTTTCTCCATTTATCATGAAGTTGCTTACTCAGTTGTAGGGATTTTTATTTTCTTGATGTTGAGGTATAATCCACACTGCAGCTGTGTTCTTTGATCTTCATCAGTTAATGTTTCAAATCCTCTTCAGTTTTAGCAGCAAAGTTCTGTCATCTGTATAATGTAGGTTGTTATTGAGTCTTCTTCCAATCTTGATGCCACATTCTTTTCCACAAAGTCCAACTTCTTGGATTATTTGCTCAGTATGGAGATTGAAAAGGTACAGTGGAAAGATATAGCCCTGAGACACACCTTGCCCGACTTTAAGCCAGGCAGTGTTTCCTCATTCTGTTCAAATGACTGGCTCCTCATTCATATACAGATTCCTCATGAGTACAATTAAGTGCTCTGGTTATTCCCATTCTTCATTATGTTATCTAGAATTTATTGTGATCCACACAATCAAATGCTTTTGCATAGTCTATAAAACATAGATAGATATCTCTCTGGTATTCTCTGCTTTTGGCCAATATCCATCTCACATGATCAATGATGCCCCTGGTTCCATGCCCTATTCTGAATCCAACTTGATTTTTCTGGCAGTTCCCTATTAATATACTGCTGCAGTCACTTCTGAATGATATTTAGGCAAATTTTATCTGTATGAGGTATCAATGATATTGTCCAATAATTTCTGCATTTGGTTTGATACCCTTTCTTGGGAATAAGCACAAATATGGAACTCTTCTAGGCAGTTGGCCAGGTATCTGTTTTCCAAATCTCTTGGCATAAACAAGTTAGCATGTCTTTGTTGCATCTCTTTGTTGAAACATCTCAATTGGTATTCCATCAATTCCTGGAGCTTTATGTTTTGCCAATTCCTTCAAGGCAGCTTCTACTTCTTCCTTCAGTACCATTGGCTCCTGATCATAGGCAAACTCCTGAAATGGCTGATCATCCACCAATTCTTTTTGGTATAATGACTCTGTGTATTCCTTCCATCTTCTTTTGATATTTCTTGTGTCATTTAATATTTTCCCTGTAGAATCCTTCAGTATTGATACTTTGGGCTTGAACTTTCTGTTCAATTCCTTAAGCTTGAGAAAAACAGAATATGTTCTTCCCTTTTGATTTTCTCTCTCCAGCTCTTTGCATATGTCATCATAATATTTGATTTTGTCTTTTTGAGCTCCCCTTTGAAACCTTATGTTGAGCTCTTCAACTTCATCATGTCTTCCTTTTACTTTAGCAGTTCAACTTCAAGAGCAAGTTATAGAGTCTCTTTTGACAGATAATTTGGTCTTTTCTTTTTGTCCTATCTTTTAAATAATCTTTTGCTTTCCTCATGAATGATGTCTTTGATGTCATAACACAACTCATTTGGTTTTTGATCATTAGTGTCTAACACATCAAATATGTTCTTGAGATGGTTTCTGAACTCAGGTGGGATATACTCAAGGTCATACCTTGGCTCTTGTACACTTGTTCTTATTTTCTTCAATTTCATTTTGAACCTATATACAAGCAGTTGAGGATCTGATCCACAATCACCACCTGGTCTTGTTCTGACTTTTGATATTGAGGTTTTCCATCACCTCTTTCCATAAATGTACTTAATTTGGTTCCTCTATGTTCTATATGGTGAATTCCATGTTTATAGTTGCCATTTAGGTTGGTGAAAAAATGTATTTGCAGTGAAACTGGTCTGACAAAATTCTATCATGTGACCTGCAGTATTATTTCTGTCATGAAGCTATATTTTCCTTTTACTCAGTCTTCTTCATTTCCAACCTTTTCATTCTAGCCCCCAGTAATTATCAGTGCATCCTGATTGCATGTTCAATCAATTTCAGACTGCAGAAACTTGTAAAAATCCTCCCTTTCCTCATTTGTGGCCTTAGTGGTGGGTATGAAAATTTGAATAATAGTCATATTACCTGGCCTTCCTTGTAGGCATGTAGATATTATTCTATCACTGACAGCACCGTACTTTAGGACAGATTTATCAAATAGTAAATATTTAGAAAGTGAAGCTCAAGAAACAATTTATAATAGTGTCAAAAATATAAAATACTTCAGAAATAAATGTAACAAAATATGTTCAAGATTGTCACATTAGAAATGATAGAACATTTCTGAGAAGTAAATGGCAGGGTATACCATGTTCATGAAGTCAATGTTGTTAACACGCTAATTCTCTCTAATCCCATTAGGCTTTCTGAAGAAACTTGCAAACTAATGGTTACAAGTTATATAAAAATGTAAAGACTATCCAAATTAATCTTGACAAAGAACACAGTTGAAGGAGTTTGACTGCTTACTTTATAACTTACTATATAATGATAATCATCAAAATAGTGTAGTAGTGCTGACATGTTGTTGTTGTTGTTGTTGTTAGTTGCCGTCAAGTCGGTATCCAACTCATAGAGACCCTCATAGGGTTTTCGATGGCAGACTGTTTCGGGATTGCCTTGGGAGTGGATTGCCAGGTCCTTCTCCCATTTTTGCGGTGCTGGGAATTGAACTCTGGACCTCAGAGACTGCAGCGCAGCGCTCTACCAACTGAGCTAATAAGGGCTGTCAAATAGCTCAATGAACCAGAACACACAGCCTATAAACAGACTCATATGGTCAACTGACTCTTGAAAAAGGTGCCAATTTAATTCAATGAAGAATATAATCATCGTTTTTCAAACCAATAGTGCTGGAACAATTAGGTTCACAAAAGGAACAACAGGAACCTCAACTTCTTTTTCACGCCATTCATAAAATTAAGTCTAGAAGAATAAAAAATTAAGTCTAAATACAAAAGTTAAAATTATACAAGTTTGGAGGAAACTGCATGAGAGTATCTTTTCTACTATGGGCATAGTCTTGTAACTATTAGTCTAGACAAAAAAGTTATAACTATAAATGCAAAATATTAAAGTTAAATGCTATTAATAATAAAATCTCTGTCTATCAAAACCCACCAATACAAAAATGAATAGGTGAGTCATAGACTGGCATAAAATATTTGTGAAATATACCTGGCAGAACTATAGATAGATAGGTTGATAGAGATAGGTAGATGTATAAAGAACTATAAGTCAATAGACAAGTAAAATGAATATATACAATAAAGCAAGTATCTAAAATGTAAAATGTTAGTTGTAGAGCCTGGGTTATGGAGATATGGTTGTTCAGTGTAGAATTCTTTTGACTTTATATCTGGAATTGGTAATAAGATGTAGTCAACATGGTGGCTTACAAACATTATTTGTATTTTTGTTGTTGTTTTGTTCTTTGTTGTTTTGAGACAAAGTCTAGCTAAATAGCCCATGTTGGCCTTGAACTTACTAGGTAGCCCAGGTTGGCCTTAAATTTGTAATCCTCTTGCCTCAGCCTCTTTAGTGCTGGCCAAGTGGGCTCCCTGAGGCTATGATTGGGTCTGCTCTAGCTAAGGACATACTGAACCTGCAAGCCTAAGCATCCCTACCCTGATAATAAGTTTTAAATGAACAAGAGATGGCAACAGGTTCCATCCAGATACTGGCAATACATGAAGTCAGGGTAAATTTTTTAGTTATTTCCAGGTTTTATATGAAACATTTGTGAAACTTGGCATTATCATTTTCTTTTTGGAATATTATCAAACAATGCTCAAAAGTGCTTTGTGCCAGAGGAAGAGAGTCTGGCCACACCATCATGTTGAGTTTGATGCTCATATGGGCCACTTAGTTCTGTCTTAGCTCTTACATGTTTTTTCCCTTCCAGTTTTATGTTCATGAGGCAGAATGTCTGGAATGAGCAAACCCAAATTCTGGCTCTGCCATTTGTCAGCTTTCTGCCATTTTGAGTACTTCTATTAACACATTTGCCTGCAGCCGTGCCACTGTGGCATTCAATCCTGTCAGATCTCAGGAGCTAAGCAGAGTTGGACCTGGTTAGTACTTGGATGGGAGACTGCCTGGGAACACCAGGTGCTGTAGACTTGGGAGAAGGACCTGGCAACCCATTCCTAAAAGACAATCAGCCATTGAAAACTCTATGTATAGCAGAGAGGCATTAATAATACTGTTCGCCTATTGCACATAGTGTCTGTATGAGTCAGATACAGACTCAATAGCAATTAACAACAACATTAGAACATTTAAACCACTTTTTCCTGTACCTTTCATGGTTTGGTGTCTGTCACAAAGCCAATCCTGCCACTTCAAGGTAAAATCTAGTTCTATATCTGTATTTAGGGGATTTTTGCACCAATACTGCTTATGAATACATTCAACATCAAGAAACTTTAAGTGGTTTGACTTCTAGCACATACCCTCTACCTGAAGAACTAATTCATGAATCTATAACATTTGCCAGAAGCACAGGGAAATATCAGAAAAGGAAAAGAGAAAATCTTACCAAAAAAGATTGATATGTTTCTATTGGAAAACTCAGAAAATTAAAAAAAAAATAAAACTGTTTTCTTACAGTCATGTTTCAGGCCCCTCTTGTGTGATTCAGAACACACGTGGTCCTGAAATTAGCCTTGCAGAGAACCTCAAAGATAATGAGACTGACACTCTGAAGAGCGCAGTATGTGGCAAGGTGTGCATCTTTGCAATGCTCAGCAATGACAACGCTGTTCCCTTAGCACTGATAACAAGCTCATCAGATTTTCTGGGCCATATAAGCTCAAGAACCTTGCCCTTCAACCCAAGGGCAAGCCATGAACATGGCTTAGTGGAATAAGCTCAGCTCACATTCTACATTTACCTACTGCCAAGGAGGCGTTATGGGAGAAGGACATGGCAATCCACTCCCGAGGCAATCCCGACACAATCAGCTATTGAAAACCCTATGAGGGTCGCTGTGAGTCGGACAGGACTCAAGGCACCTAACAACAACAACAACAATAAGGAGGAGCTATCAGGTCTCTCTCTTTGGGGACTCTCAAATAAGACTCTGAGATAAAGACTGGGGGAAAGACTTCTGTTGTTGCTTTCTTTGGTAGGTGATGCCAGGACACATCAGTGAGGGAGTGAGGAAGCAAGCAGAGTGGGGGCAACAATCCAATAAAGGGTGCATTCATAGGTGGGGTCCAAGTGTGGGCCACTGAAGCTCGACACCTCCAGGGATTCTCTGAGAGACAGTATGGAACACAGCCTAGCATTGTTCACTAAGTGACAAGGACATTGACCTTATCCTTCATCCATCGACCTCATCCCTAGGGGCTGGGGATTCCCAGGGGAATTTCTGGCTCAGCCAGCCATCATGCCAGGAGCCCAGGCTGCCATACTGTGAGCTGCAGATGACCTCTGGTGGTTGTTGTTAGGTGCCATTGAGTCGAGTCTGACTCATAGTGACCCTATGTACAGTGGAACGAAGCACTCCCCGATTCTGTGCCAGGCACACGATTTTATTTGTGTTTAAGCCCATTGTTTCAGACACTGTGTCAATGCATCTGGTGGAGGGTTTTCCTTTTTTTAGTTGACCTGCTACTCTACCAAACATGATGTCTTTCTCCAGGGATTGGTCCCTCCTGACTACATGTCCAAAATATGTAAGACATAGTCTAGCCATTCTTGCTTCCAAGGAGCACTCTGGTTGCACTAAACTCTGGTGAGTAGAGGCAAAAGGGTGGAACCCTGACAGGTGCTGCATGATTGCTTTTCTGCTCTTTGTCTCATCAAGTGCTTTGCAGGCAGCACACATAATGCCTGTCTGGAATTGGCAGACCTGGGTTTACGTACTGACTCTATCTATTAGCAACTCCCTTAAACTTTTAGCTATGGTTTCCTCATCTGTACGAGGGCTGATAATAGTACCAGTGAGGACTACATGAGATGATGGAGGAATGGAGGGCTCTGCAGGCTCTCACAGTCGAAGTCAGTCAGTGGTTGGTAGTTGTTACACTGTACTTACTTTACATATATCTATTATACACATACTACCATATACAATATTTTGCTATGCCATCCTATGTTACATTAAGTGTTTTATATTGACTATATTACCATCTTTTAAGATCACTGTGGAGAGCTATGATGGCAGAGTAACCTGTGCAGGATCCTTTGGTAACCAGGCAGGCTACATTATTTTCTCTGCTTGCTTGCTCAAGATCAATATATTCTCTCTACATGAATAACATCTGCAGTAGGGAATTCTGAAAGCAGCTTCTTTAAATGGAGCTAGTGTGTCTCCAGGGAATTTTAGGGAGGGCCAACTGGGAGGAAGATGTAGGGAGAGCTCATCACCATGTGGGTGATTGCCTGCTCAACTTTGTGATGGGTAATTAAATAGCAGTGACTAATTAAATATACAGAGAAGGTCAAGGTTCCAAAACCCCATTTAATGCAGTATTAAAAAAGATTGCACACACACACACAAACACACACACACACAAACACATACACACACTCATCAAAGAAAAAAAACCACATCTTGGTGCTGATGCCCTTGGTCCACTGTGAACTGCACAGTGACTTAGCGTAAGCTCTCAAACTGGACAACATGGACTCAACCCCCAGCTTCACAATCACTGTGCAACACTACCTGGGTTACTCAGTCTCTCTTACTTTGAGCTTCTTCATTTCCAACTAGAGACTTGCAGGGTTGAACCTGCGAGCTGCCATCACAGTGGCAGATGCAATACCAGCTCACAGAATACTGGAGCACTGTTATCATTTGAAATGTTTCTTTCTGATCCTCACAGAGAAAACACTCTGTGAAGGGCCACACTACCTTGAAATACCTGCATTTCAGCCTAACAGATATAAGACAAGAATTTTGAAGCCTATAGATGATGTAGAAATCTTCTGGGGCAGTCTTTCTACAACTTTGCTCCAACCTAGATCTTGTTTAAAAGCAGATTCTGATTCAGTAAGTCTGGGGTGAGACCCTGAATTCTGTACTTCAAATAGCACATAGTGATGCTGCTGGTCTTAAGATCATACTTTGAGAAGACTAGCCCTGTATTTCCCCAGGAGGACCTAGAACTCTTAAGGGAAGTTGTCCAAGATCACTTAGCTGGTTAAAGAAAACTGCTCTCTTGGGTCCAGGTGTTCTGATTCCACCTTTGTGGTCCCATTGACATGGCACATAGATATCTTAGCTCTTGATAGGAAATTCTTCCTACCTGGTTTCAGGGAGAACAGGCACTTTCATGGATTTTTCCATCAAAAAGGGGAATCCTTTAGGGCTGGGGCCCCAACCTCCAGCCCACGGAGTGGTATTGCTGTGCACATGGTCAAGTGAGTGAAGCTTCATCTGTATTTACACTATAAATGTAATGTGCTTGAATCATCCTGAAATGACTGCCCTATCCATCGAAAAACTGTCTACCAGGAAAGGAGTCATTGGTGCCAAGAAGGTTGGGGACCACTGCCCTAGGGAGAAATAATTGTATTCCCAGTGTACAAGAGTCAGATCATATTATAATACATGTCAGACATGCACATTATTTCTAGTGCTGTACGTAAACACATCGTCAGCCTAGTCAATGTCAATGGACTAATTCAATTACTGGAAACTTTAAAATATTTTTGGAACAACTTGGACTTGTGAATTTTTTTTACTATACATTTATGAGTATAGATCAAGTAGCATAGCACCTAAATTGAAATGTACTCCAAGTATAAATATATGCAAAATTCCAAAAACTAAGCACAAAAAGATATAAAATGATAATTTGGCTGGGAGCCAAACCCAGGTCCTTATACACGTTAGGCAAGTGCACTACCACTGAGCTACATCCTCAGTTCTAAAATTTTAATTTGATCATATGTTAAAGTGACCACATTTCTATGTATTGGGTTAGATGAAATACATTATTAAATTAATTTTGTACATTTGTCTTTAGTTTTTTAAATGTTGACCCAAGAAAATTTAAAATTGTGTATGTGCCTTAAATTGTATTTCTATTAGACACTGGTATGGGTAGATGGATGGATAGATAAGCATGTAGATAATAAATGGATAGTATCAACCTTATGCATTTAATTTGTAACCTATGTTTGTTAGCTATGTATAATCCTCATGCAAATAAACTATTTCATGATTCTCTCATGTGTCCTTATCCTCTCAATTGATTATATATGCATGTAAGTGTGATAATGTTTGTTGAAATGTTTGTTGAAACATTTAACATGGTTAAATTTCCCTACACATTCTCCCATTAAATCACTTTTCTATGTTTATGACTTGAAGCCATGTCTATTCAGTCAAACATTGAAAGCCAACCTCATGACTTATTAGTTTCCCAATAGCCTGAGGGTGACCTGGGGTTTAGCTCAGTTGGTAGAGTTCGGCTTCACACTCCCTGAGGATGTAGGTTCTATCTCTAACACTGCAAAAACAGGAGAAGAATGTGGCAATCCACTCCTAATGCAATCCTGTAAACAATCAGTCATTGCAAACCATATGAGGGTTGCTATGAGTTGGACCTAACGCTATGGCATGGGGAAAGTGCTCGCAGCTCCCTGACGGGATCACGCCTCCCTTACTCACTGATGCATGAACATCATTCTATCAGTGAGGGCAGCAGAGGTTCTTCTCCCCTCCAAGAACAAATCGTCTGGAGCTTTGGCCATGGCATGGAGGAGCTCAGAGAGAACAGCAGTGCAGTAGTTCAGATTGGCCCTCAATAGGCAGGAGAACATCTCTGGGCAAATTATTTAACCTCCTTCCTTGATTCTAAGTCTCCTTCTTTGAGAAAAGAGGAGCATGGAAGCACACACCCTACTGGGTTGTATGAGGATCAGCTATGGCATCATTGGTATAATCTCAGCATACTACCTGGCACAGATCAAGTACTCAGTCCATGCTGGCTGCTGTGGTCAAGACTTCTCATGCTCAGGCATCATCAGGTCTCCATTCTTCTGAGCATGTCCAGAGCTCCACTTTTCTGTCCCCTTTGCAATTGGGCGGGTCTATGTCATTGTTAGGATCAATGGATAACAGTAAGATGTATAATATGGCACTTCTAGGAAAGCATTTAGGCGTAAGGCAAAATCTGGAATGTTATCTTTGTTTGCCATGGACAGTGCTGATGCATCGTGTTAACATGTTACTGTCATGACCTCACATGGCAGATTATATACAGCACAATTCCCCTTTAACCTATTTTGGCTACATTTCATGAACAATAAATTTCTGTTGCTTAAGTCATTGATATTTGGGAGCCTGTTTATTACAGCAGGAAAATATAACCCAGTATCGGATTCAGTTACTATTGCCTAAAATACCACCTTTGCTGAACTAGGTTTTTAAATTTGGATTTCCCAGCCTTTCCCATGGCTTCTGATTTAAAACCTTTCACATAAATATGAATAGTCATTCCTATAAAAGCAATTGTAAGTCAATCATCATCTTACAGGGCTCATTTTTGTCCAATCCCACCAATGGTTCGCTTCCTGAACCAAGTTACTGTGAAGACTTTCTTTTGAGAAAGTGGATTATATAAGTCATGTTTGCTTTGCTAAAAACAACTTTTGCTTCTAAAGCAGATTTTATGACCAAGATACTTTTTTAATACTGCACCAAGGCTATTAAAAAGAATGGAAACTACAGATCATAAAAATGTCAACAGTGAAACACTCATTTCCGTGCAAGTTGTGAAATAAAATCAATATATGTTAACCTATTTCTTAAGAACAAAGGAAGATAAAGAGAAATTTCAATATGTTTTTGGTTTTATTTAATCCAGGCTCCTAGATTCATTGTTGCTCCTGGCTAGAAGGGACCTCACAGGTCAGCACATCCTGTACCCTCAGGGTGACAGTATCAAGTTGGTAGTGGCTCATGGCAAAAGTATTTCAATATAGAGACAAAGACCACATATTATTTCCAACGATACATTTTTAAAGTATAGTTAATGATTTTACAGTTTTCCAGAAGCGGAGAAAGCTGAGATTTGTTTCTGCAAGAACACAGTTTCTTAATAAGTATGCCAAGAACCAAGAGGATTCCGGGACAGCCAGCATGATATTTTAGGTAAAAATAATTTTTCTATCTAAAGCAGCATTGAGTTCCCTGGGAAAAAATTGAACTTATCCTCAAGGATTTGGGAGAATTTTCCAAGTGGCATCGGCTCAGTTTTTCCTCTTTTCCTTCCTTTACTTTCCTTTCAGTCCATAGCAACCACACTGATTGTGGACTGTACTTGCGGCTCGGGAGACAGGCCAGGAATCAACACTGAGTGCAAAAGCTTTGTTTTCCTCTAGAAGAGAATCCTGTGCTGCTTCCCCACTTGAGAGGCAGAAGATAGAGTGCTCACTCTGCAGTCAAGCAAATGCACAGACCAGGCCTGTCCAGAGTGAACATGGTTATCATTGAATCAGGTGGTCAAACTGAGCATCTGGGGAGAGCTGATAGGGGCGAAGATGGCCCCGTGTCAGGAAGAGACAGGTCAGAGAGGCTGGAGGAAGTAGCAGTGGTTTTTCTGAGAGACAGCACAGCCAAGTGGGCAAGATTCTAGTGCTAGGCTGCCTGGGTTGAAAGCTTATTTAGCTCTGCATTTTCCTGGTACAGGACTTTGCATGGTGACTAACCTCTTCATGCCTCAGTTTCTCTCCTTTGAAATATTGTAATAATAATAAATGCTTCTCTACCTTAGGGGGATGTTAAATACTTGCAAAGCACATAAAACAATAGCTGGAGCATAATAAGTGCTACCTCTATTGTTGTTGTTGTTAGGTGCCCTTAAGTCGGTACAATAGGCGAAACACAATTGTCAGTGCTTCTCTGCTATTCATAGGGTTTTCAATGGCTGATTGATTTTTGAGAGTGGGCTGCAGGGTGCTTCTCCCAAGCCTATAGCACCTGCTGTTCCCAGGTGGTTTCCCATCCAAGTACTAACCAGGCCCCACCCTGCTTAGCTTCCCAGATCTGACAGGATCAGTCACCATAGTGGTATGGCTGCGGGCTGCCTCTACAGGGGATTTTTAAAAAGAAAATGTTGTTGCCAAAATTATATGATCACTTTTACACTTTGTATATGTTAATCAGAAAACTGAAACTCATCTTCAATATCACAGGTCCAGTAGAGGTCCACATGTGCAAATTAGGGCCAGCATCAGAACCCTGATAAATGCAAGTGGCCTTATTTGAATGAACTGGGACTATAGATTACTCCCCAATGGAAGATGCACACCGATATAAATGATTCAAGAGGTGCAATTATGAAATCATGTTATTTGATGATTTATAATTTAAGATTATGTATCTGGGATTATGAAAATCTACCTTAAATTAAAGCAGTTAATGCTCCCAGACTTGGGTCCCCAGACCCTGGGATGTGGAGCAGGGGAAATGGATGGCTTTTGCCCCAATCCAAACCTTAGAAGTAAGTCTTCCCAGTGAAAACATTCTTACCAGTGGGTGGCGATCATGTGTCATGATGCAAAAGATGGCATTTCCTCTGGGAAGTTTAGGCCCTGGACAGAAATGGAAGAAGCAGGGGTGAGGAGGGCTAAGGCAGAAAGCAGTGGTGAGTGAGATGGACAGAGACCTTGTGCCCAGTGAGCCTGTGGCCTATAAATAACCACAAAGGCTGCAGTGACGTAAGACCAAACCTTCCCATGCCAACTGCCTGCCTCGTTCTTCTTGTGGAACTACAGGCATATTAAAAATAATAACATTAAAGACAAAGTCCACGGTGCCAGGCTCTGTGGGTGGTGGTGATGGCTCACTGGTGAGTCATGAGCACCATCAGGTGGCCGGTTCAAAGGACTGGGCACTGGTATTTAAAGAGGCTGTCTGTTGCTTGAAGGAGCCAAGAGTGTAGGAATGAGGCTGTGGATTGGCCTCACATTCTTGGCTTGCTTAGCCCACATCTGCCAGATTCTGAACACCACCATGTCACAGGGTGTTGATGCTTGGTGCCATCGAGTTGGGTCTGACTCATGGTGACTCTATGTACAACAGAACAAAACACTCCCTGACTCTGTGCCAGGCACATTATCTTTTTATGTTTGGGCCCATTGTTGCAGTCACTGTGTCAATCCATCTAGTTGAGGGTCTTCCTTTTTCTTGTTGACCTTCCACTCTCCCAAACGTGATGTCCTCCTCCAGGGATTGGTCCCTCCTAACAACATGTCTAAAATACATATGATGTAGTCTAGCCATCCTTGCTTCTAAGGAGCACTCTGGTTGAACTTCTTCTAGGACAGGGTAGCATACTCCTTATGAGACAGAACTCTGAAGTTACAGAGTCCTGAGATGTTCTATTTAATAGCATCAGGTTATACTGACTCAGCCAGTTTTCACCTATATGCCTCAGTGTTGCTATCAATGAAGTGGGGATGAAAATCATTAGGAAAATCTTGTAGGGATTTTTCAGACTCTCAGGGAGATAATGCTTATTTGAATTAGAATAAGGTCCAACACTCAGAAGAACTCGAAAATATTAGCAGAGGGTAGAATTTGGCATCAGCTATGATTCAACCTATGCGGTTTGACTATAGGCATCTTTCCCTCATCAATGTCCCTCGGTGTCCACTTTGGCCAAGATGGTCATCTTTTGCTAAGTCCTAGTTGGATCTTCTATAAAATGGTAGTGTTGCCTCGTGTAGTCCTGCAGCCATACCACCCTGGCGTCTGATCCTATTACCTCTCGCAAGCTAAGCAGTGTTGGGCCTGGTTAGTTCTTGGATGAGAGACTGCCTAGGAATATCAGGTGCTATAGGCTTGGGAGAAGGACCTGGCAGCCCACTCCCAAAACAGTCAGCCATTGGAAGTCCTATGAATGGCAGAGAAGCACTGAAATAGTGCCAGGCATGGCACAGTGTCGGGGAGTGTTTCATCTGTTGTACATAGGGTCACTTAGTCGGACCCAACTTGATGGCACCTAATAGCAATGACAACCTTATCTAATAGGGTAGCTGGAAAGATTCACTGAGATAATGGCTGTTATGCTCTGGTAGCCTTGCATATAGAGTGAGGATGAGGGCTTCCTAAGCCCAGCCTGTGTATATAAGCCTCAGGTCCTCCTCTAAGACTTCTGGCCAGAGCCTTTGGTAGATGGAGGAATGAGGCCGTCGGAGGCTGGAGACAGCGCAGCATGTAGAGGCCTGGGAAGAAGAGGTAAGCAGAGCAAACTGAGGGCAGCGGGTCAGGAAGGAGAAGATCCAAGATGGATTGTGGCTCATCCTTTCCTTTTTCATTGTTTTTTTCTTAATTCTGTTCTGTTTTAATATTTTCCTGACATACTTTTGTTATTCAATCATGTTCCCCTGGATATAATAAATCAATAGCAATAAAACTACGACAAGGTATAGATTTTATCTCTGAAGTTAACTTTCAATCATGCTCTTGGATCATTAATCTCAGTTTGTCTAGGTTATAAAATGTTAATGTTTCAAAAGCTTAACAGAAAATGGTTGTCATGAGTAGGGTTATTTGCTATCACTTTTTTACGTATCAACTTTGTCTCAAATACCATGTTAATTCCTTAACATGTTTGCTATCATTTTATACTTAGGACAACTGAATTTGGAAAGTTCCCATTTAACAGAGGTAGAAACTGAGGCTCAGTTTCTCAGTGGCAGTAGACCAGAACTACTATTTTTTTTCCCTCAGTTCTAAGCCCTTACCCACTGTACAAGGCAGGGTCTCGACAGTCTTGATTAATAATAAGGAGGAGTATATTATGTTGCCTTCTTTTAACTTAAGATTTGGGAAGAAGAAGATTAAGGCTGCTCTTTGAAATGAGGACAACGATAAGTGTAACAAAGATGAAATGGATCCCAGGGAAGAGAAACCTAGCTATTTGATGACGTAGAGTTGCTGTTGTTGTTGTTAGGTGTAATCCAGTCAGGTCTGAATCATAGTGATCCTGTGTACAACAGAATGAAATACTCCCTGACACTGTGTCAAGTGCACAATTTTTTTTATGTTTAAGCCCATTGTTGCAGACACTGTGTCAATCTATCTAGTTGAGTATCTTCCCCCTTTTCATTGACCTGCCACTCTCCCAAACATGTGGTCTCTCTCCATGGATTGGTCCTTCCTGCCAACATGTCCAAAATATGTAAGACACAGTCTAGCCATCCTAGCTTCCAAGGAGCACTCTGGACACACCTTTGTAGGACAGATCTGTTAGCTGTTTGGGGAGTCCATGGTATATTCAACACTCATCTTCACCACCATAATTCAAAAGCATCAATTCTTCTCCTATCTCCCTTACTTATGTCCAGCTCTCACAACCATGTGATGAGACTGAAAATACCAAGGCATGAGTCAGGCGCACTTTCGTCTTCAATGTGACATCTTTACTTTTCACACTTTAAAGAGGTCTTTTACAACAGCTTTTCCCAATGTAATCTGTCATTTGATTTCTTGACTACTGCTTCCGTAGGTGTTGATTGTAGAACCAAGTAAAGCGAAATCTTGGATAACCTCAGTCTTTTCACCATGTATCATGAAGTTGCTTACTCACTCAGTTGTAAGGATTTTTGTTTTCTTGATATTGAGGTGCAACCTGTACTGAAGGCTGTCTTCTTTGATCTTCATCAGATATAGATCCTCTTCGGTATCAGCAAGCAGGTATAGGGTAGGTACAGCTAAGAATGAGACAGGCCTTGAGGTGAGCTGCCAGTAGAAACTTAAGGGAACAGAACACCTAGTGGAAGCTACGTTTGGTGTTCCCCTCTGGAGGCAGGAAGAATTTGTGAGGCAAAAATGTCCAGCCTTGGTAACAAACACAGTTTGAACCCATTGTAAAGGTAAGTGTGCTGTCTTCCTCAGCCTGGCAGCCTCAGACTCCCACTCTACCCAGCATGCACTGCCTACTAAGCAACCTTCTGATTGTGACCTGGCACTGCCAGAAGCACGAAACGTGCTGACCATGTGGACTTTGAGTGTCCCAGACTCTGCGATGGTGATTTTTCTTTGTAAATTAACAGACTGAATTTACACTAGGGGCAAATTTGCTGATCATTTGTACTGCATTGATCTCAGAGCATATGATCATCATTCCTCTCTTTAAATTAATAGATTGGATTCATATAGGGAGAAAAGGTGCTGAGCATACAGTTTTTGAGTTTTCTGGTTTGGGCCATACTCGTTTCTCTTTGCAAATTAATAAATTGGCATTGAGGTCTTATAATCCTTTTCCTGAGCTGTCAGCCCCAAGAGGTGGTTCTTCTTTTGGGGTTGACACTCTCAGGAGGTCTTTGGTAAGAAGTCTCCTCAACTTGGCCAGGTGGCCAACTTGTCACTGTGGCCAGGACCTTTCCTGGAATCATCTCTGAATGGACCAATCTTGGGGTCCTCCTAGTCTCAGTAAAGCCAGGACAGCCTGCTCAGAACTACCCCAGATCTAAAACTGAAAGTGAGTCTTCGGGAAACCCCTCAGCCTCGTGCTCACTGGAATTGTTGATTGTCCCATAGCCTGGCCACTTGCTGAGGGAAACTTACCATCACCATGTAGCTGAGAAAACACCCAGGTTCTTTGGAAACTCTGTGTTGTTGTTGTTGTTGGGTGCCATTGTGCATGTGCCAAATTCAAATTTCATATCTAATTTTAGAAGGAACTTTAAGCTGTCAATGTCTTATGACTTCTAGATATGAAATCACAATATACTCCAGGAGTATGTTATTTTGTAGCTCTGTTACATAAGATATCTTACAGAACACAAGCTTTACACTAACACACAGGAGTAGAGATAGTTGTTTTATACTTGGATGGTAACCAAACTGCAGTTCTTCTCAGCTGAAGACAGCCTAGATTCCTATTTTTAGATCCAAAAACCACTTGTAAGTTACTGCTTGATGGTGTGGCATGGTCTAGCAGGGACTTTGCAAATGAAAAGATTCTCCAGTATCGCTGCTATGACCCCCCTCTGTCCCCCAAAGGGAGAAGGGAGAGAATACAGGAGACAAAATGCATTCAAATACAAAAACCTACAGGTAGCCTTTCTTCCCCCATGTCTTAGCAATTAGCAGCACTTCTGTGGAAGGACCCCCAAGCCATCCTACCCATCTCTGCCTAGCTTTCCAAAGAGTTGCGACATCATTTTCTCCAAGCTTTTCTGACTCATTCTTGGTTTTTCTTCTCCTTCAAGCTTCTTCTATACTCAGACATTAAATGCTGGGATTCTTCAGGGCTGACTTCAGAGATCTCTTCCTAAAGCTCTGGTGTCCCATTTATTGCCATGAGCCACACGTGGCCATTGAGCAATAGGAACAGGGCTAGTTGAAGTGGAAAAGTGTGCCAAATACTGGATGTCTACAACTCAGTAGGGCCACGGGTTAGCTCAGCTAGTAGAGTGCTACTCCGTGCTCTCTGAGGCCCTAGGTTCAATTCTCACCACCACAAAAATGGGAGAAGGACCTGGAAGCCCATTCCCAAAACAATCTGGAAACAATCAGCTACTGAAAATCCTATGAATAGCAGGGAAGCACTGACATAGTGCAAGGCATGGCATGGTGTCAGAGAGTGTTCTGTTCTGTTGTACACAGGGTTGCTATGACTTGGACCTGACTCAAAGGACCTAACAGCAACAACAGTTGCATTGTCTGTATCTATACCTGACAGTATGGAAAAATTAATCTAAAATTGCTTTATATTGATTAAATGATAGAATGATAATTACATGATATAATGGGTTACGGAACATACTACTAAAATTAATTTTCCCATTTCTTACTTTTTAAATGTGGCTACCAGAAAGTTTAAATGCATATACGTGGATCATACTGCATTTCTGTCACACAACGCTGCTATAAAATCTCCTCCTCAATGACCTCAACAATCCTCATATAACTTTGTATTGATTAACCCAAAGTACATATTTATAGCTCTGCATGCAAGACTCATGCTTCCCGCTGACTTTTTTTGGCATCTCCTCTTAGACATCTCACAAATTTCTCACAGTTAG